>VUQR01033028.1:0-14005 GCA_015108515.1 Hemichromis elongatus
GCATTTGAGTTCCTTTAAAAAATATTTTTAAAGGCAAATGAGAACTGTAGCGGGGTGGCTGTAGCTCAGGTGGTAGAGCAGGTCAGCTACTAACTGGACGGTTGGTGGTTTGATCCCAGGCCCCTCCAGTCTGCATGCCAAATATCCTTGGGCAAGATATTAACCCCATGTTGCTCTCCGATGCATCCATCTGAGTGTGAATGTTAGATAGTAATGTGCTTGTGTGATTGGGTGAATGCATTAGTTGTATAAAGTGCTTTGAGTGCTCAGAGTAGAAAAGCGCTATATAAGAACCGGTCCATTTACCATAACTGAAAAAAGTGTGGTGAAAGAAATGTGGGACTAAATCACGCCAGAACACTTTGTAATATACAGCTCTAATTAATAATCAATGGCTGATTAGCACCTTTTAAATTATCTGCTGTTTTCGCTAAATAGAATAGAAATAGTGGACAGCAGGAATAAATGACAAGTAGGGGAAATTTATACAATGAAGAGGAAAATATAGAAAAAAGAGAAATGTATACAAAAAAAAAACAAATAGTGATTGTTGGTAAATGGACTGATTCGTATATTGCACTCAAAGCACTTAACACACATTATTTTTTTTCTGTGCTTCTTAACTGCTTTCTATTTAGGAAATTCACACCCATTGATACTCTGATGGATGCAATTTGCCCAAGAATATTTAGCATGCAGACTGTGGAAGCCAGGGATCAAACCACCAACTTTCTGATAAGTAAGTGACCTGCTCTACCTCCTGAGCTACAGCCACCACCACCGTCAGAGCTGTCTGAACGGCCCAGGGGAAGAAGCTGATTCTGATTCTGAAGAAGTGGGAGCAGCAGCTTCTGGTCCAGGCCATTCTTCCTCAGGACAGGGAGGAAGTGCAGCCACTACTGGGCCTTCTTTACCACAGCAATAGTTTAGTGGGTCAGTGTGAGACTGGCAGGGATGTAGGTATCTATTGAGGCTGCTTGATTATGAACGTGGGCTGTAGTCCATGAAGAGTTTTCTCCAAATGGTGCAGCTCTCTGTGAAGGGTGATGGTTATGGCATCCTCCGTGGGCAAATTTGCTCTGTAAGCAAACTGGTGGGGATCTAGGGAGGGGGTAGACAGTCTCTGATGTGCTGAGACACCATCCACTCAAAACACTTCATGACTACAGACATGAGGCCTGTAGGTTTTTAGTCATTGAGGCTGAGGCAACACTGTCTAGATAGTTTTGGCTGTTATGCTATTATTTTAGTTGCGACCATCAAGTGTGCATAAAGTTAGATACGGTGTGTTGTAGTGGCAAAAGCAACCACTTTTTATCACATTTTTAGGCACAGTTATAATATTAGAACAAATGTAATTATAATTCTGTAATGAAATGTACTTTGAAGTCATATCCAAACTTATGAGATTCATGCATATACTGTATATAGAAATATGATCCATGATGTCAAGAGATGGCTTATGAAGTCTTTTTGTGAAGCTGAGTGTTTTCGTCATCGTGGTGTTTTGAAACGACTCGAGAATTTCCAAGTTTTGTCTCCTTTATTTGTGCTAATACGACTGGACTGGGGACGATCTGCAGGGCAGTTTGCACGGAGACTAGATCTTCTTTGAATGGTTATGACAACTTCCTGTCCTGGAAAATCCCATGACTTCCACTGGAGAAGATACTCTCAGTAGTAATTATACGAGGATATCCTGAAATATTGAAGCACATACATTTTATTAACTCCTAGAACGTATTCAAATAAAAGCAGTAAAGTCAGGCAGACTGCACCCTCATTGGAAAAGCCTATTGTTAGCTAATGATCATGCCTTGGATCATGCTACTTTACTACTTTTATAATAACCATAATTTACAAATTTGACTTTTATTTTTCTCAGCACAGTTTACATGAGCACACACACATCAAGAAAACTACTTAAACTAAAAGGAGTCTTTTTGAAAAGTCGTGAAATAACGTGGTCAAACATGGCGTCTATTGTAGTATAGTCCTCCATAGCTGCCGTCCTGCAGTTTTTAGACGCATCCTTGTTCCGACACACCTGAATCAAATGAATGGCTTGTTATCAGGCCTTTGCCAGACTTGATGGCATGCAAGAGGTAATCAAACCATTTGATTGTGCTGTTTTGGAGTAAGGATGCATCTAAAAACTGCAGGACAGTAGCTCTCGAGGACTGGAGTTGGACACCCCTGCTCCATATTGTCTGCTATACTGTATCATATTAGATATCTGCTCGATGCACCGACTGTACATGTTTTATTAGTAATTTCAATTGAACATTAATGGTCTTATTAAGCAGTAACAGCGCAAAGTGGTCGGTACTAAAAGATAACAGGTAAAAGTACTGTAAGAAAAATCACAGTTACAGCAGTTACTAAAAAAGGGAGGAGACAAAGTCGACTGCATCATCAACTAAGATGTTATAATAATCTGTTTGGTTCAGTGAATAAATCTTTAACTTTGAAATCAGCACAACTGAGTTTCGGTGTTATAAACTACATTTAAAGTGGTTTTAAATGAAACCGTTTCAGGGCAATTCTACCAAATACTAAGTGATTATGTATACTTCCGACTTTGATGAAAGTAAAAAAAAAAAGCATAACAATTCTCGTTATTCTGACATTTTACAAAAAACATGTTAATATTTCTTGATCTAAAACAAAAAAAAAGTTTACTCAGATTTGATGTTTGATGGTAAGGAAAAGAAGTGTTGTTTTTAAGTGTAATATCTGGTTTTACCTGTAGGTGTCAGTATTTTTTATATTCTTTCCTGACTTTTTAAATATTGTGACTAAATTTTCTAGAATGACCAAGAAAATAACCCCAAATGTCAAAAGAATAAACATATTTTAACCAACAAACATAATTAAGTTTAAAGCACTTCACTCATCTTTAATTTTTAATCACTAACAAAACAATGAAATTATGAATAAAGTCAATTTGGTGTAATGTATTTCTTTGAAGAAGCACTTAAGACCACAAAGTCTTAATTAGTGTAAATCATTAAGACATCGAGTTACTTGTAGGTCATAAAAGCACAGGAACATGATTCGTGGTAACTGAAGGAACAAACACCTTCAGGCTACAGCTGTGCAGTGACTTCCTCCAGCAGTGGTTTGGTGAACTGTGAGTCATCCGTGCTCTAAAAGAAGAAGAAAGAAATGGGAAAGTACGTGAAATGTGCTGACGACTACACAAAACCAAACGAACTGTGCTTTTGTTCTTCGTGCGGGGGTATCATTTAAATTTTAGTCTGTGCTTCCGTAACCACTCATTTCTTTTCAGTTTGGGTAAATAATGAGCTTCAATACTCTCAGACTTTGCATCAACAACAGTTCAAAAGAATTCCTCTTTCTGTTATACTGAGCCACGGTGCAGCCCCTCATCCTCTGTCTGAACTGGCTCTGTTTTAGCCTCTTATCATTAAAGATACATTTAATCTGATTTAACTGAATATGATTCACTGAACTGCACTCGGTTTTTTTGAACTGAATTGAATGCCTATTATAAGCAGATGATATGAACATTATGTGGGTGTGGCCATAGTTCTTAGACTAAGCTGTTTGCCTGGGACAACTCAGGTCACTAATGGTATCCTTGCCGTGACATCACAATTAGCCAAGACTTGAAAAATAAAGTGTGTGAAACCAAATGTTTAGAGCCGTTTGAAGACATACTGGCCAACAGGGATTACTTTATCATCAGCAAACCTCATTGTTTTAATCTCTGTTTCAAATTATGAGGTTTGTTTTAAAATCATGTCTAATATGAACATCCACCACTGGAGGAGCGTGTATATAACAGACACTAAGGCAAAACGCAGCATTTTGCCAAACAAAAAAAGGTCACAGTGAGGATGACCTGAAAAACGAAACATATCACTTGATGCACAACCAAAAACAAATATATCCCAGAGTATAACCTGCATACAGTACAGCTTCACATCCTGTCACAACAACACTGACTTTGTCATTTTTCGGCAGCGACGACTCTGTTCTCAAAATAACTCAAAACTATCTTATAACCTAAGGACCTGGAAATACTTATCCATGCTGCCCTGCCTGCAACTTGTTCAAAATGTAGCTGCAAGGCTCCTGACGGCTACCAAAATAAGTGAGAATATTACTCCGACACTCTGATCTCTACATTTGATTTGGATGTCTGCCACTGTGAGGGTTACTGGACCCTGTTCGGAGAGGTTGTTGTGGTCTGCTCTTAGATCTACTGGCCATTGAGCATTGCTGTTATAAGGTGTGTCTTGTCCCCTATGCTCTCACAGTATTGCCCTGTTTCCAGCCTTGGTAGTGCTGTTTTCATATTGCTCCCCTGCCACCAAGGATTCTCCTGCCTTGTGTCTCTCTGGTATACCTTTTTCAAGCAGCTGGCCAAGGCTGTGAATCTTTGCTTGGCAGTTTCCGAGGTCTCTGGTATGAGAGCTTCCTGTACTTCTTAGGCACCTTTTTCATTGCACCTTTCTAACTTCCCTCTGTGCAACTCTGATCTTGGCCTCTATTGCTCCATGTGGCTGTTCATATTCATCAAACATCTCAGTGATCTCTGCTGGTTAGTCTCAGTAATGGCTGCAGCTGGTTTTGTCCCTGATCAATATAATAATGTATTTGTATACATTTGTATACATTAGTATATATATTTAATAATGTGTTTACAGAAGTAAAAATGGCAGCTACAGAGCAGTCTATCCATTTTTGCAGCCGCGTGTCCTGTTCCAGATTTATTATGTGCTTTTCAAGAGTTTAAACATAATTTTGTGTTGGACAATTGTTTTGCAGAGTGGAAAGAATTCATTAAAACTTTTTGAAAGCAATATAGAGCCTTTTTTTTTTTTTTTAAATCAGCCTTCTTTTTGGTTGTGATTTGGAAATTCCCCTGAACACACTTCAGTCTCTGCTCCTTGGTGGAGAAATTGTGCAAGAGCATCAACTCCAAACTTGAGTTTTCTTCATTTTTAACCATTTATCCAGTACACTTTCAAACAATAACAGCACGTGGCAGCGATAGATGGCATCTATTTTGTGCTACATGCTCCAATATTAAATCATTTTTAATAAACAAAATAAAAAAGCTAATTGGCAGCAGTTAAGAAGAGCACAAACAATGATGGAAAACTGACTGTGTCAAGATTAATTTAGTGCAAAGTGTGAAGCATACAAGACAAAGCAGGAATGCACTCTTTAAGCAGCACTTCAACAATACTGATGCTAAGAAGACTTTAACTCAGTGATGCTAAAGGACAGAGGCAACACATTTAGGCTAAAAGCTGGGCAGTGACTTTGTCCAGCAGTTCTTTGTAGCGCTGTCGATCATCAGTACTCTGATAGTGAAAAGCATGATGTCTAAGGTGCATGAAAAGGTGTTGACACATTCAAATCATGAACAACAACAGTGCCCACTGTTCTAACTACTGCACAGACGTGTGGCCAGTTTGTTGCTGGTGTTTTTAAATGAGCAGACATTGAGCGGGACAGTCACAGCTGATGCATAGAACCACAGAGCCACCTAATCATTCCTGTTTTTTCCATTTCAAAATGTCTGCTATTAACTATTTATATATTAAAATAATATAGTGAATGAAATTTAAATGGTTTAAATCCACTAAAATATGAACCTCTCACTATCTCAGTTGACTGACATTGTATGTTTCCACGAATCTTCGAATGAGTTTGAACTTAAAACACATCATGTAACTTGTAACTTGTAACATGTAACTGGTTGCTTGCTGTGCAGTTTGCAAAACAGAAACCAGGAACTAAATTCAGTCCTGTTTCCAGAAGTTCCTCCTCTCATTCGGAAGAAGTGAGAATGTGGTTTGGTTTCCATCTGATTCCCGATTGCAGGCAAAAAATAAAAAAGTCTGAATAAACAAACTCACAACAGCTGAACTTTCCATGTTTTATTGAACATGCCAAGAAATCATTTACAGCACAGGCTGAGAAAAGTAAATACTTGAGTTTATTGAATCTTCAAAACATCATTTAAAAGTAATAATGTGTGTAAATCGCAAACATTTCAGTACACAGAGTCAAGATGTTTATGCCACAGGCTGTGCAGCGACTTCCTCCAGCACTGGTTTGTAGAGCTCTGCGTCGTCAGGGCTCTAAAAGGGAAAAATAATATTAGTAAAGTGCATGAAAAGGTGTCGACTAACTCCAGTCACAAACAACCACGACTGTGCACACTTTGATGACATTTTCATGCAGGAATACAAAAAGGAATCGACATTTAAGTGCAATCACAATTGATTTTATTGTTATTAAAACAAATTGTCATGACTTCATGTCTTAAAGTCATAATGGACTGTTGTTTTGTTTTATGTTGTAATTCTGCTCTCTGTCTGTACATCAGATATAAACTTTAACTGACACACTCAAACTGGTAGAGAGCATGAGAACACTGCACAGGCTCACTGTTTGGTACCTGGTTTCACTGATTTTCAGACAAAACGGATACTTGGAGTTCCTCCAAGAGCACTGAGTGTGTTCAGCCAACATCTTCTGTTATTTAACGTGTCTATCAGAATGTGCTTGAACCTTTGTGTTGTCCATTATCTACCTTGTTTTGTCCCTTTTCTTTGCTCTTCAGAGCCTTGATTCCCAGGACAGCAGAGCTTATCACAACACAGAGCTCCAGAACAGACAAGGTGACCATCACAGCACTGATGCCTCTCATGAGCATCTGACAGCACACAGACAACAGTGTTTCATCTAAAGTTTTGAAATATTACATACTACAGTATATAAGACAGAATAATATAGTGTATATGTGCTATATTGCTTTCTGCTTACCACCCCGACAGCTTTGCCCTCCATGCATTTCTCGTTTAATAGCCTTCTTTCGTTGTCATCCCAGTAACCATTGTAGCTATGGTAGTCATAGTAGCCATAGTTGCAATTGTAGTAATAATAGTTCCAATTAGAATTCCTGCCTATATAAATGCCGTACATTACAATGGCTGTGATGGCAAAAGCAGCTCCAGCCAGATTCAGAATCACAGTAAGAATGACCTAAAAAACCGAAAATGAACAGTTACGATACAAGAAAATATCCAAACAATAAATGACACTTAGTGTGACACTATCACTATCTAAAGTATCACGGTCCCTGTGAGTAGGCAGGTGTATGTAGTCATGTCTGCATTCCTGATTAATCTAAATATTAATTTTTGCTTTAGGATATGACAGTTGTGATTTTCATGTTAAGTCTGTTTCTGTATTTGTTCTGTTAATCTTATTCTTCACTTGTGTGCGTGTGGTGGTGGTGTGGGGCCAGATTTGTAGAAATGAGAGCTTCTCCAAAGTGAATTATAATTTTACATAAGTTATGTTTAAACTTAGCCAGCAGTTTTTTAACCTTAGCCAGCTGATCTGAATCTTTTTCATTTTCCAGTTCCTTTATTGTTCTTGACATGAGGAAATATAGAAACAGAACGAGTTCTGGATCAAACCCCTTGTCACTCATCTAAGTGGCTTCTTCAGTCTCATTTGCATAATGACTGAAACTAGCACCACTGATGAACAATGGGCTGTGGTACAACTGGATATGAAAAGTGGCAGGTTAGCATTCTTAGACTGTGAATTTCCATCAGTAATAGGAGACATTTAAAAGTTGATGTGTACCAGAAACTAGCACTGGGCGATATATCGAGTTTTTAATTACATTGATATATTTGTTTGCCTGTCTTTCCTCCACTTTTGTCTCTACCAACTTTGGTAAGCTACGAAGCCGCACGGCTTGATAAATTACAGCTACCGTGGTCAGGAGCCTCGCGGAGTAATACGTACTGTGCTTCAACATAATATTACCGTATTGTGTGTGTGTATAAGGACCACAAATGGCACCAGTTCAGAGACGTGTTTACGAAGCGCATTTCAAACTCAAGGCTTCAGTCACGCAGCAGAACCTGGGAACAGAGCACCTGTGAAATCTGTCTGTCTTTGTTTTTATGCTCAGCATCTTTTTAGTTTACATTTTTACAACACAATTGTGAGTTGTGACACAGCTTTGACTAAACTCTCTTTTTGTTCTTACTTTATGGCTTTAAATAAAATAGCGAGATGTATATCATATATCGCCATCCAGCTAAAGAATATCGAGATATGAATTCTGGGCCATATCACCCAAACCTACACGTACAGATCAGTATTTAAGGTTTGGCCCTCATCATCCACTGGAGCATAAACTGGCTGTCATCAGGACACTACAACATAGAGCGAACACCATCCCCACAGACACAGCTGCCAGGGAAGCAGAAGAACATCACATCAAGAAGGCCCTGAGTAAATGTGGTTCTCCCAGCTGGACATTTGTCAAAGCTGGGAAGGCACCAAAAGAAGGCTCCAGCCGATCCAGGAGAGAAGGACAACCGCCAACTAAGTGAAAACTCTTAGTAATATGTGGCAGTCTGTTCACACCTATAGACCAGTGGACACTCTTTCAGTACTGAGGATGTACACGTCCTGGACAACTGTTTGTCATTTAAATGTTGGTTGTAATATAAACTGTTTCAAAATGCAGTGCGAAAAGTTGGAGGTGGGGTCAGGAGTGGTAAATATTTTGATCAAAATATTTTATTTGATAAAAATAATTTAGCAGCAGCAGTTATATTTAGAATAGATGGGTGTTAAGCCCTCCCTCAGTAAAGTTCCCTCCAGTATTTATCTAAGTGTGTGTATGCTGTAGGACATACTGTACACGTTTAATATATTTATCTTGAATGCAAATAGGAATAAGAAATGACATCACAAAGTCCTTAAAAGATGATATGAACATGTTTTACAGCTGAACTACTCACCAAACATGGACTTGGATACTTCTCAGACAAAATGCACACAATGCCGAACATGATGAACTACACAAAAGACAAAATAAATAAATACATAAATAAACTGTAGCTTAGCTTAGGAGTCACTGCACCTAGTCCACATTTTTACTGAGGCCTTATGGTATAATATCCACTCTCCTTGCATGTTCTAAATAAAGCTTTTCACAATGAGAGAAAAATTGTATAGTTTGTTTGTCTAAACTGCTATTTTGTGCTATAGCTAATTTTTAATGTGAACTAGCAAAACTATGAATCAGTGTGTGTAAATGTGCACTTGTGTCAACACATTTAGATAGACCTTGGATAAAACTTGGCAATTAAGCTTTCAGTCACATATTTAACCCTGTTAAACCCTGGAAAGATTTGTTTGACCCCAGAAGTGATATTCTCTTAAAGCCCTCCCAGTTGATTTAATGCTTAAAAGTAACCAATGAGTAAGTAAATGAAGAGGTTCAAAAACCATCCTAGCTTAAATTTGAACATCAATCTAAAAGTTTCAATCATCCACAAGTACTGACACTTTTTTGTCTTCAGATTGATTTTTAATCAATACTTTGGATTGTTCCCATTTCATTACTGTGACAGGTTTGGTTTACTTGGCTTTTTTTTTTTTTACATTTCATTTCTCATCTCGTGTATCCAGACCTGCTGTGAAATGGAAAATAGATCATGTGATCATCCTTTTTCTTAACCGAATCATATTATCAATGGGAGCGACACAGGTCACCAGTTTTTCACAAGCAGAAAACCACACACTCGCATTTCCACTCCTATAAGGCCAATTTAGAACTAGAAAATGCATTTTCTGAAGAAACTGCAGTTCGGAGGCTGATAGCTGAATGTTTTGAGCTGAAATGAAATAATTGCTTAATGTAAAGTTAAAAATGTTGAATGAGCTGAAATAGGTCGAATGATTCACCTGAACGCTAAAGTGTAGAACTGTTGAAATATAAAGTTTACACAGAAGTTTCAAAGTTGGAACATTGCTTAAAATGTAAAACAGATTAGTGATGACAAAAGAAAATTTAGAATCACAAAACATCTGAATAAATATTAAAAGGTTAATCAGTGAATAGCTGAAAATGTGGGAGAATCCATTAAAGACAGGTAAATGCTGTAAGTTTTGACTGTGGACACAGCAGCAGTTGAAAGAGAAGATTTCCAGATATTTTTTTCCCTGCTCCCACTCTGTCAGTCTGCTTTTCTCACTTTAGCTGTCAACATTCCATCTAATAGACACCCAATATAAACTCTGAAATTGGTGAAAAAAGCATGAAAATTAAACTGGAGCTGAAAAAAGTGTAACAGATATTAAAAAGATAAATACAGGCAGAAAAGATCAATGTCTTGGCTTTTTTTTAAAGTTTGAATGGTGGCTCTAAGGCAACATATGTCAAAGTAGTTAGAGTTGAAAGCCGAGTAAGTCGAATTAGGATTTTTTTAAAGATTCTCCCATTGAAGTACACTGTAAATTTTTGTTGAATAAAGTTGAAAAAAAAACATAAAAGTTAAAAATGAGAAAAATAGAAGCACACCCGTCCCAAGCAAGAGGAATCTAACGGTGGTTGAATGGTTTTTCCAACTTAAACGGTGTTGAAGGAGATGGCGTACAACAAATGTACGGAAGATGAAAAGTAGAAGAACAAATAGAATGGATGCTTATTCAGCATCCACAGTAATTACGTGTTAACATGAAACAAATTTTTGGAGTGTGGGAGGAAACAGGATCACCCAGAAGTAACTCACACAGGGTATAAAGAGAACATGCAAGCTCCAGGCCGATCCAGAAACTTGTTGTTATTAGGCAACAATAATCTTAGACCAAAATATTTATACATCATTATCCATGATTATTTCCTTACCAATGCTGCCAACCAAAATGGAAATCCAGTGTAGTGTATGTGAAAGGAGGGCCAAGTGCTATAGAGTATAACTCCAAATCCAATGTTGAGAAGACCGATCATTATCTGCAGAGTCTGAGAGAAATGAAGTACAGTATGAACATTGTGCGCTTTAAGAAAAAACTACAAAAAGAGTAGGCACAATATCAAATGCGATGTACAGATGGTTGTAGCTCACCCCCAGCACTGTCTGACAAGTTGTGTTGCGGCTCCTCAGGTGCTGAGACACACTGCAGCATACTGGACTGTAGCAAAGGTTCTTGAAGATCTGGCACAGAGGAGGGCAAGAGCTTTGGGGGTCAGAGGTCAGAGTGAGTATAGTGACTCCATCAGCCTTGGACATAGCCACTGACATCCTGTCTTGAGATCCTGGAGACTGAGAGACAAGAGAGCAGATAAAACTGAAATGAGCTGAATCGGATTAAAGTCTTTGCAGAGAAACGATTGAACCCAAAAACCTCACCTCCCTTCGCTTAACTTCACTTTCAACCAAAAGAATTTTAAAAAGTAACCTGTTAATTTAATTAAACTGACTAGGGCGACCGTGGTTTTGGGGGTTGGGACGAGTGAAAGGCAACCTCCAGGTGCTGAAAAGTGATTTCAGCGATGATGTGCCCAGTCACTTTACTGTGTCAGGCTACAACAGCTTCCTATAAACTTCTATGTTAAAATGCCCACTTCACAGCAGAAATATGTTTGTCTTCTGTTTTCATCTCTATAGATAATTTCTGGCATAATAATTATAACCATCATCATGATAACAACCACAATCATAATAAATGTGTCATGGTCCGTAATCAGGTGACTCCATGTTTCGTTTTTTGCTTATTCGATGTTCTGAGATTTTATGTGGTTTTTGTAGACCCAGGTCCATGAGCAGTGTGGACGCTTATTATTATCATTATTATTATCATTATTATTATCATTATTATTATTATTATCATTATTATTATTATTATATGTATTTTAGCTACTCTGTGCTGCTGTTCAGTGTTTCGACGTTGTATGTATAGGCAGGTGTGTGTGTGTGCATGTATGTGTGTGTGTGGCTGTTTCCTGTGCAGATGACAGACACATGCTGGCCTGGTGGGTGTGGCCGTGCTAGGGGGCTGGCCACACCTGAAGACCATGCCACACACCTGCTGATCAGGCTCATCGGGGGAGCTATTAAAGAGTATGATGGGACTCCCACTGAGAGCGTAAGTGTGTATGCCCACGGTAGTCCTGACGGTGCTTCTATTTTCCCCCCAGGAGGAGCGTGGAAAGCCACAGAGCAGCAAGCACACGGAGCGGAGAGCACAGGGCACAGTTTCCTGGAGTTTTAGTTCTAGTTTTCTGGTTTACTGCTCTTAGTTATTTATTTATTTATTTATTTTTATGAAGATGTTTCCCTAATAAAGCTGCCGTCCTAAGTTACTTTTTCATGTTTCAGTCGTGAGTTTGGGTCCACTTCCTGCCTGCCTCTGCCTCACGTCACAAAAAGTTGTCATTATTATTTATATAATCTTTCATTTGTGCTGAATTGTTTCTCCGTGCTCCTTCAGTTTTTACATTAAAATATCTCTAATTTTTGCCACATTTATATCAACAACAGTAGATAATAGAAACTTCTGAAATGAAACACATTTCAAAAATTCCACACATATAGTTAAATCCACAGGTTTAGCAGATAAATGTGCAGCATATTGCGGTGTCTTGTTCGGAAACAAGGAAGTCATGTCAAAATTGGTCATGTGCCTTTTTTGTGTTATTTTCCACCCATAGCCTGAATAACCTGAACCAATGGATAAATATATGTACTATATTTCAAATATATAATTAGACTAATATTAACTTCCCTCCTTATGAGTTGTATTTTTGTCTTCCAGAAATCTTAAAATCAGTTTCAACCTGCTGTGTTTTCTGATGTTGTTTAAACTTACCACATGGAGATCGATGAATTAGCCTAAATAACAAATTTTAAAATGAGAAATAACTCTTAATTAGCCAGAATTACAAGCTGAATCAAACATGACTAAAAGACTTTACCTGTTAGTGAAGAACAAAATCTTAAACAACCCCCTTGGAAAAACAAACCAGTCTGATCAAGTAACCAGTACACTGGAAAGAGGAAACCAGGAAGTGGGCAGACGTGTTACCAATAGCACTTCCTATTTGTGCTCTCTATTATAAGAAAGATGAGCATAAAAATATGATGTACAAGATAACACCTACAACTTTATGAGAACAATTTTATAACAATTAATTAATTTATCTGAAGTTCTACTCTTACATTTTTTCAGTTCTACATTTCTGCTGACATCTGATATATGAGCTCTTTATTTAACAAAAAAAGGACAAAGCCTTATATACTATGCATACTATATAAACAACATATGTAAACAGATTTTCCAATCTAATGTTTACCTTTGAGTTGCTGGTGCTTTGTAAATGGAAATCTCCAGAGATGAGAAGATGGAGCAGGTTTACAGTCCTGGTTCAGTCTGCTCCTAAATAGTGGTCTCCAACATAGGGAGCTATTATCCACAGTGTTGAGCTGCTGCCTGAGTACTGAAAAACAAACATTAATGCTTCAAATCATTTCTTTTAAAGAATGTAAGCTGTACAGAGTACTGCACATGTAACTTAGTGAACATACCTCATTAACATTATTTCAGACTGAATATTTGAAACAAACTCTCTCACTCAATCGAGTTAGCGCGGGACGCTCGATTGACCTGCAGGCGGGCAATCCTTCAAGCTCGAGTCCTCTACCAGAGGCCTGGGAGCTTGAGGGTCCTGCGCAGTATCTTAGCTGTTCCTAGGACTGCGCTCTTCTGGACAGAGATCTCCGATGTTGTTCCAGGGATCTGCTGGAGCCACTCACCTAGCTTAGGAGTCACTGCACCTAGTGCTCCAATTACCACTGGGACCACTGTTACCTTTACCCTCCACATCTTTTCGAGCTCTTCTCTGAGCACTTGGTATTTCTCGAGTTTCTCGTGCTCCTTCTTCCTGATGTTGCTGTCGTTCGGGACTGCTATGTCAATCACTACGGCCGTCTTCTTCTTTTTGTCTACCACCACTATGTCCGGTTGGTTGGCCACCACCATTTTGTCCGTCTGTATCTGGAAGTCCCACAGGATCTTAGCTCGGTCATTCTCCACCACCCTAGGGGGAATCTCCCATCTTGACCTCGGGACTTCCAGGCCATACTCAGCACAGATGTTTCTGTATACAATGCCGGCCACTTGGTTATGGCGTTCCATGTATGCCTTG
>VUQR01033029.1:0-21673 GCA_015108515.1 Hemichromis elongatus
ATTATGGATGATGAAAATCTAAGCATCTTCAACTCTGCCACCTCCCTATCTGCACATAACCAAACACCGACTATGTCATGATCCTGGGTCGGTGACCCAGTGTTTTGTGTTTATTTTCTATCTTCGTGTGTTTATCTTTATTTTGTATTAATTATTAGGGCTGGATTTCGTGTTTAGTGTCCTCCCTTCTGTGCCTTGTTCGTGTCCTCGTGTTTTGTGTGTAGAACAGTTTGTGTTTCCTGTTTTACTGCGAAGGTCTGTGTCTCGTCATGTGTGATTAGTATCAGCTGTGCCTCCCTCCTGTGTGTGATTCCCTCGTTACCCGGTGTGTATTTATTGTGTGTGCCTGCCTGTGGTCCTCGTCGGTTCGTCTGTGTTACTTAGTGTTACTTTGTGTCCTTCAGCGACTTCATGTTCCACTTGCTTTATGCTCCGCGTCTCTCTGCTCCTCATCCCCGGTCTCACCTCCTTATGTGTTCCTCTTCGTGTGAGTTTGTGATTTATAGTTTTGGGTTTTGTGTATCGTTAGTTTTTTCCCAGTTTAGGTTTACGTTTAGTGTCGCCCTTACCTTTGTTCACCTTCGTCACTGTAAATAAACTCACTCGCACCTCCAACCACGGTCTGCATTTGGATCCTTCCTCCCACACCACACGACTGCTGCCCCAGCCATGACACCACTACCACTTTCTCCAAACGAATATCATGGCTGGTCTCACTACATGCTTTAAAACCTCCCCTTTCACTTCTGCTGCTATCCTTCTGTCCACCCTGCTTGCACCTCTCTTGTTCGCTGTCTGTTACTTTGAAAGGTTAATATCAGGTATTAGAACTCATGTAACTTCACCACTTCTGGTTCTTGCAACTTCACTCTTACAACTGTCTCCCTCTCATTCATACACACATGTAGGCTGTCTTGTTTCTACTAACTTTCAGTCCTCTATTCCACAGAGCATACCTCCATAGATCAGCCTGTGCAATATTTCATTAAATCCACCTACCTTGGTTTTAGCCTGGATGGGAGCACCGTGTTCTAGCAGGATCTCAATAATGCGAACATGACCATTCCTAGCTGCACAGTGGAGAGGAGTCAGCTCATCCTACAAAGAGAGAAGTGAAGCAAATTAGAGAAGCAATAAACACCATTAAATGCAGATTAAGAAACTCCAAAATCAGGCTGGGAAATGTAGAAGATGTTAAATTGGAGCTTAGTACCTTAGTTTTGGCATCAATCTGTGCTCCTCTGTCCAGCAATAGTCTGACCATCATTACGTTGCCCCTCCTGGAGGCTATATGAAGGGGTGTGATGCCATTCTAAACAATCAAATTTAATAAATCGAGTCAGTTTTATGATTATAGTATAAATTATATCCCAGCTATATTTACATTAAAAGCTTCTGCATGTAGATACATTAAAAGAAAAGCAACTCGTTATCTTTTATAATATTAAACTGACCTTGGGGGTGAAGTTTACATTCGCTCCTCTGTTCAGCAGCAGTTGGGCTACACTCATATTTTCATAGTGAGCTGCAATATGCAGAGGTGTGAAACCAGTCTAACGAGAAAGAGAAAGACAGACACACAATGGGGATTAGCAAGCAACGGTTTAAAATATTTACCAAATAATGAAAATGTGAAAGGTTTACAGAATAAAGAAGGCAGCAGATTAAAGAAGTTTCCTTAAATGTGTAAAATTCATTGAAAGAATTGCATGCTCATGCATCTTTTCTTTTTTACTGTCTTACTGACAGTTTATTTTACTCATTCTCAGCGAATGCATACCTTGCTAAGAACATCGGGGTTGGGGTCATTCTGCAGGAGAACTGCGGCAGTGCGCGTGTCATCATTTCGTGCAGCGATGTGCAGTGCAGGGAGGCGGACCTTGCCCTTGGTGCCATAGTTGATGAGCAGTGCCACTACATTTTCGTGGCCCTGCTGGAGGGCCACTGCAAGAGGAGTGAAGCCATCCTGAGGGAGGGGACAATGAGCATAAGAGAAAAAGAGAGGAGAGAAGAAGAAGAGGAGGTTAATTAAGAGATGAACCACTTTTTTTTGTCACTAAAAATAGACTGCGACTATTATTTTTTGTAGGACTCTTACAACGAAAACAGTGTGCAACACTTCGATTCAAGTATGTGCATTGATAGGAGACAGAAAAGGTACTGTATAATGTGTGGTACAGAGGAGGAAAAGGAACTCCTGCTGCTACGGCATTAATATCTTAAAATGATGAACCTTTTGTGCTTTTAAATGATGAAGACTGAGGCAGGCAACTTCTAGGGGATTAAGAGGTGAATACATAAGAATAGCACAGAAATGACTGAATAAGAAGGCCAAAACAAAATGGAACGAGAGCAGGCACGATAAAGGGAGAAGTCATGTTCGACACAATGTGATTTTACATTGTTTGAGCAGTTTCAGAATGAGATGCTATATCCCCTTGCACGACAATTTCGTTTCATTGTATCAATTAAGACACTAAAGAAGTTCCCATTTGCTTACATGTTAATTGTAATTACACAATCCCACAATGTTTGTTTTCAATTATAGTTCTGTTGTTGTCAATTAAGGAAATAAGATTCAGTGTCTCAGATATAGAGAAAAATAAATATTAAAAAAAATCCTCTAATGTAGTATATCAATGCTAGAAATTTTGCTAGCAGTGTTTGCATTTGATCAACCCTCTCTCATTGGCTCCATTACTGACTAATCTACACATCCTACAGTTTCTTATAGTAAAGACCCATCATCAGTGTGGTTAGTCAGGAAACACCCAACAATAAGTTGGGGCAATCGTGGCTCAAAGAGTTGGCAGTTTGTCTTGTAATCGGAAGGTTGCTAGTTCAACCCCTAGCTCCAACCGTCTCGGTTGTTGTGTCCTTGGTCAAGACACTTCACCCGTTGCCTACTGGTGGTGGTCAGAGGGCCCGGTGGCGCCAGTGTCCGGCAGCCTCGCCTCTGTCAGTGCGCCCCAGGGCAGCTGTGGCTACAATGTAGCTTGCCATCACCAGTGTGTTAATGAATGAACGTAGTGTAAAGCACTTTGGGGTCCATACGGACTAAGTAAAGCATTATACAAATACAGGCCATTTACCATTTATTTATAAACAGGCTGTTGGAAGACACATACCTCAGTTGGGAGACTTTGATTGGCACCATTTTCAAGCAGAAATTTGACCACTTCTAAATGGTTCTCCTGTGCTGCCATGTAGAGAGGACTGAACCCTTTCTGTTGGGACATAAATACATTATGTAAAGTTACTAATACAAAAACGCACAAGACACGGGCATCCACCTATACTGCAAGTGGTGATGTCAGAAAACAAACACACATGTGCATACATATGTATACAACTATAAAAAAAAAAGAGGGGTTATGAACAGCAATCCAAAAGTCAAGCCTGAGTCATGATGAATAACTATTTTCACAGCACCCATATTTTCACAGAGGCCTGATCCAAACATTATGTAGTTAGGCTAAGATTATATGAATGGATAGAAGAGACTGATACAGCTAACGTTTGGTAACTTGTTCAAAATGCCCCAAACAATCCTGCCCATTAATTATTAACTGCTTCCAGCAGAAATGCTTCTGTCTTTAAAGCAAAGAGGCGTCAACAAATTTTGTACTGCAATTTTTTTTTAAGATTAATGATAAATAAAAATAGCAAAAACAGGTGCTCATATTTCATACAACACAGGTGTACACATGTTTATCAGTACAGATACTATGCGTAAATATACAGAGAAATTACTTATCAGCTGCTGTGATACATATTCAACAGGAACAAAACATACACACACACACACACTCGACACACTTGGCTCATTCGTTCGACCCATGGACACAGCTTGTGGCGACTCACGTGTGACTGGGCATTAACATTGGCACCATAGTTGACGAGCTCAGCTACCACTTTCTCCTGTCCCGCCAGCGCTGCGATATGGAGAGCAGTGTTCCCTTTCTTGAGGTCACATAAAAAACCCCACAGAGAAGACGAGAAAAGAAAATTAAAGTGAGCGAGAGGGCAATTATTACAGCCTAATGGCCTAGATCGCTGCACTGAGAACTCAACAGTGAAATCTAGTCTGTATCAAGTGTAGTGTGTTTAAGATTAAAAAAGCTGAACCGAATAAAAGCAGAAAAACTTTTAGTTTCTTTAGTTGTTCATCAATTAATACCTTCACTTTAAATGAGAAAAACACTCAACTGTGTTTAAACATGAAAGCATTACATAAAAAATGTGCATTTAGTTTTCCACCTGTCTCAATATTTACAACTAATCTAAACATACCTTGAGTTAAAATATTAAAATAGGACAGGATTTGTGAAATTGTGGCAGTTACTACTGTTCACTCATTTCTGTCAAGTTGCAAATATAGTCACAGAGAGACCAGAGAAAAAAAAATGTACCTTTGTAGTTGCTTCCAGTTCAATACCAGCATGGAGTAATTCCAAAACCATTTTGACGTGGCCTTCTTTAGAGGCGAGGTGTAACCCGTTAAGACCATTCTTAAGGAGGAAACAGAGAGATTTAGTTACACAAACAACTCCCACCAAAGCTATGGTAGTAAAGCTTAGACATGAAAGCTTCTCATGACCTTTGAGAAAAGGAAACAATCAGATATCCATGCAGTGGTTTGAGTATAATGTGTAGGACTTGCTGCTGAACATGATTAACATGACTCCAAAGCTTATACAGTACTCCATTGGTTCTAACTCTATTCACTTCATTGACAGGTAATTAGGAAGCCAGAAGAGGAGATAGAAATGGTATTCTTCAGTCTTATACCCCTGTGAGTGCAGCAACATATGCTCACTTTCTCTAGCTGTGCAGAGCGTCACTTGTCTAGTTAGAGTGTCTCTAAAAATAAACTGATAAACCCGCTGTGACAGCACGAGGGCTCAGATCTGAAATAAATGAACTTTCTGATGAGACAGCTGTTTTATCTCTGCATGGTTTGTCTCTCTTTGTGATTATCTGTCTTTTTTGTGGCAGCTTAGTTGCACAGTGAATTACTGATGTTTGTAGAAGATGCAGTCTGCCTGCAGTAAACAATCAAGCCACCAGGAGTCTCAGTGATCCACAAACTTTCAGACTTCTGATCATACTGCAGTGTCACTCAATTCAAATGGGTAACGGAGCATCTCTGCGAGCATGCGCACTGATGGGAAACACTTTGCATCAAAGGCAATTACACACACTGTAACGTGTGAATGTCTGCTGTGTGCAGATGTGATTGAGGCAGCTACAGGGTGAGATTTTTTTTTCTTTTTCATCATATCACACAAATAAGGGAACAGCTATGGAAATGAGTAAGATAGGTACAGGTAAACCAAGAACAGTTTCTGTAACAAGGCCAGGTTATTGCTGCAGAATCACATAAATCATATATAAAAATATCATCTCTGCCCTTGCTTTAGTCCTGAGCAAGAAGACATCAATGTAATAGTAAACAAATAAGGGTAAGGTAAAAAAAATTCTTAATAACTTAAAAATGATCAGAAATGTGGGTATTACTGAGCAATCAAGGCTTCCTGATCAAGTCCTGCTCTCTGGTGTTGCTGTGGTCTGCATAGGCATTTCTGCTCAAGAAATCACCAAGTGCTCATCTACTCCACCTGCAAGCTAACCAGCCAGTAACAATGAAACGTAAATATTGTAAATACTGAAGGCTGACAATTTCACTCTGGCCTGAGTATCCATTTTTAATTACATGTTTTATGTTTTCAAAGACTATAAAGTGGGGAAAAAAAGAGATCGCATTGTAATTGTCATGGTCCCTGTGCCTCCCCGGCCAGCCCTGTGTGGCTACAAGTGTTTGTTGTTTTCTCTCTCTCTCTCTCCTACCTGTCAGCCTGGGCGGAGCTCAGGTTGGGCTCCCGCCCTTGGCCCACGCACCTGCAGCTGATCACGGGTGATTTGCAGTTGATCTCTGGCTCTTCTTAAGGCAGGGGCTCTGAGCTACTTGTCGCTGGAATATTGAGTAACTCTCGTTAGTATTGCCTGTTGCGGAGCGAGTGCGATGAAGTGTGTTTCCCTAGCCTGTTGATCCCCGGGACCCTGGTGTTTTCTCCCTCCCCCTCACGTGTATATAGCGCACCAGTGTGATTAATAAAGACTTGTGAACCATGCCTTCTCAGTCTGCGCCTGAGTCCGTTCCACCAAAGTGACAGTAATTTTCCAATTTCATGGCAAAATTCTATGAAATATAGTACCATAAATCCAAGAAACCATCATAATCAAAGACATCTAACTTTTCTTTTTCTTCCTTTTTACTTAAGTCTTCCAGTCCAGGACTGTGATAAGTGATTAGTGAAATCCACTGCACATCCCCTGTTATTTTATTTCTGTGCTACTTTGTCCCGTCTTCTTTCCCTCAACCCAACTGGTTGCGACAGATGGCCACCAGTCCCTGAAGCTGGTTCTGTTTGAGGCTTCTTCCTGTTAAAAGTGAGCTTTTCCTTCCCACTGTCACCCAAGCGCTTGATCATATGGGGTCATTTGATTGTTGGGGGTTTTTCCTGTGTCTTTTGTAATAATATAGGGCCCTTACCTTATAAAATAAAGCACCTCGAGGTAGCTGTTGTTATGATTTGGTGTTATATATACTTCCATCAGTAGTGCATTACATAAATAAAGAGTAAACATTAACTGTTGACAATGACTTACATTTCAGTAGTAGTATTTTATCTGTGTATAAAAGCATTCATCATTCACTAAAAATCATCCCATGCCACAGCCATCCTAAACTAACTTTAATGTAATATGTTTTTTTCCTGGATGTTTGGTTGGTATTCTGTCTTTCTTTAGTAAAACAAACTACCCTAAAATTAGACATTGTTGATTTCTTTGTAATTGATCAAACTTAAACATTTCGCAGGGGTTCAAATGTATATTTCCCCAACTTTAAATTAACCCCACCAATTCATCCAAGCAGAGTTGTCAAATATCCTGCCAGACTTATGCCAGAAGCTTGTTGGTGGCTATCAAAAGTGGGAAATTTAACCTAATATTAGTTGGGGTGTATATTTATATATATTTGACTGTGTGTGGATTATAACCACCCACCCCAAAATTCAACCTTTTGCACCCAATTGGTATTTTCTAGTCATTAAAGATGTATGCTATTTAATCATTCCACCCCGGAAAGATAACAGTTTAGCTAAATAATTAAAAATCCCAAATTATCATGGCATTCATGACCATGATGAGTGTATGTAAACTTTTGACCACAACTTTAAATATTAATATACCCTACTTTACAAAATGAAGGAAACCCAGCAGGGTCTAAGAGTCATTAATAGTTAATTTCTTTTTGGTTTATTTTTTACATCCTTTGCTGATTTTTTAAAATAGCACTCCATTGATAACACTGAAATAATGGTATGAAGTACATTTACGTATTCCAATATGTTGCATGGAAATTACATCAATCTTTCCATTTTTTATTTATAGTTAACTTCTTTAAGATATTGTCATCCAGTATATGAAGAATTAAACATCAAGGCAAAGTACTTACAGTACAGATTTGAGTACATATACTCATTGGCTACTTGATCAGGCATGCCTGTTCAACTGCTTGATAATCCAAATATCTAACCGGCCAATCGCAAAGCAGTAGCTCAGCACATTTAGACATGTAGACATGGTGAAGATGACCTGCTGAAGTTCAGAGCCTCAGAATGGGAAAGAAAATTAACTGAAGTGACTTTCAATGTGGCATGGCTGTTGTGCCAGATAGGCTGATTTAAGTATTACAGAAACTGCTGATTCGCTGCGTTTCAACCTTCACTCACCTTGCCTCAGGTGACCTTAGTAGCTCAAAACGTCTTGCAGAGGTTTCAGACCTTGGCCCCTGTGAAGCTAATGGTCAGGCCTTTTTTCACAGCTTGCCTCATGTGACGACTTAAGAGGTTAATAGTGGGTCAAACACCTTCAACACCACCTTCAAAGGTGGTTGGATACGCCGGACTCTTTATCAGTTGAAGAAACCTCTTGGATGACACGTGAAACATCTTCACAAACCAAAAGAAGTACGGCTCCCTTATTTTCAAGCACTCAACGCTAACATTAGCTGGATGACCGAGAAGCTACCAAGACATATGATCTCTTAAATACCTTGTTGATGTCAAAGTTAAGGGAAGACTTTATGAGATGGCAACAGTAACTCAAATAGCCGCTCATTACAGTCAATGTAAGCTGAGAACCATGTATGAAGTTACAACACATCAAAATTTGAAAAAAGCAAAAGACCACACTCAGTGTCAGTCTTGTTAGCTGCCATGCAAAGGCTTAGCAAGAGTATTGGAAACACATCGGCTGGTCTGATGAGTCTCAATTTCTGCTGAGACTATCAGATGACAGGGTGAGAATTTGGACTAAACAGCATAAAAAGTGCTCCGTCCTGTTTTTCATTGGTTTAATGGTGTGAAGGATATTTTGTTGTCACGCTTTGAGCTTCATAAGAAATAACTGAGGATTGATTATTTACCACAGCCTGCCTGAGTATTTTTGCTTTATGACCGTCTTCTGATTGCTGCATCCAGCAGCATCCAAACCCCCAATCTCACAAAGCTTAGTCATGTCAAACTGTTTTTTTTTTTTTTTAAATATGACAATAATTTCACTGTATTCATATGACCACTTAGTCCATTAGAGTGGTAGATTTGCTTCATGCAGCTGAGACATCTGCAAAAATTGCGATGCTCATCATGTCAATATGGACTAAAGGCTCTGAGGAATCTTTCCAGCAATGTTTTGAATCTCTAGCATGAATATTTCAGGAAGTTCTGAAGGCAAAAGGGAGTCCAACCCACTACCAGCACAGTATACCTGAGATAGTAGTTAGTGAGTATATTTTACTAGTAGTATTTGCCCTGATGTAAAAACTTAACTTTTCACTGATGTGTATATATGCTACTTTTATCCATAATCTTGCTGAGAATACTTTAATGATGGTTTAGAGATTTTTTTTAATCATATCAAGGATGGTGCTTCCTAAAGGGTTGGCTCAATGGTGTAATTACAGGTATGCATACAATATACTGTTTTATCCAAAAATAGTATAATGGTGTGATATTTTATAAAAGGTAGCTTGCAAGAAATTATTAAAGGGAATGGTACAAGCAAGCAAAACTCCTTCCCAACAATCTGCCCTAGAGCAGGTAATAAATGAACAGGAGGGCAGTCGCAAGAGATGTGCAAGGGCACATTAAGTGTCACACACTTCTTTACTGCACTGGTAGAAATTTCTCCTGAGAAACATTAAGGGTCCAAACAATAAAGCTTGGTCTGCTCCTATTATGTGCTCTTGTTCAGTGGTACTCTTTCAATTTAACAGGGTACTGAAATGTTTAATAATCCAATACTACCTCCATGGTGGATTTAGAAAAAGAAAGGTACGATTATTAGATCAGTCAAAGCTAATTTACTTGAACCGATAATAGATTGCTATAAGTCGTCCATTTTTCCAGAATGCATTTGGACTTATCTAGGGACACGTAGAGCTTTTTGCCTCATGCCATTTAAATTAATAATCAATGCAAAGTCAGTCACAGTAGGAGAAGAAGAGAAAAAGATCTCACTGAGGAAAAGGCTTGGCAGTGAGACCTTATTATACACCCTTCCTTTTTATTAGCTTCCCTCTGCCTGGATGAGCTAATAGTCTGGTTTTTGAGGCTTTACTTGTTATTTTAGCTTTCTTACCTCATTAGTTTAGGTAGGAAACTTCTGGGTCCTACAGCCCAATGCATGACTGGCCCAGCAACCTATTTCATTTTTGTTTCTTTGCCTTGCTTTTTCAGATGTTTTATATTTATTTCTTTTCAAATCAAATAACTTTTGTGGGTATATTTATACAAGTATATATTTATAAATGGTGCGGTAAGTTGAGCCATTATGTATTCATGGCTAATTTTTAATTTCTTTACATTTCAAAAAGCAAAACAGAATAGTGTAATGCTCCTATGTAAGCTACGATTTTTGTACCACAATTCTTATTTAAATGTTGTAAATGATTGTGATATGAACCCAGATTTGTCTTTTTTTTTTTTAGAAACCAGTGGGTGCCATCTTTTTTACACTGGCACAAAGTTAAGCAGATTTTTGATGGCTGTTCCGGTGAATTGACTGAAACTGTCTTACTTGATTAGCTATGTTGATGTCGATTCCGTTCTTGATGTGATCCAGCGCCTTGTCCAGGTTCCCTGAACGAGCTGCTCGCAGAAAGCTGGTGGCTGCATCAGCCTGCAGAAAGTGGAGGAGAGAAGGAAGCGAGCACAAATCACTGTTTCTGTGCATTTAAAAACGTTCACGTAATAGTGATGTCTGATGACAAAGTTTCATATTTGTGAAAATGTAAACAGAGAAACAATATAGAAAGACGCTTCCTCAATATTAACTGATCCTCCATCATTATGCTTGCTGTCAAGTTGTAGTTACACTAGGAGCCCCAGTCAGGTTACACATCTTAATCCATTATAATAACATAACTACCCTTCAAGGCAAGACAAAGGGCAATATGCAGGAATATGATACTACTGCACATTCACTGCTTCTCTGCCCTCTGTAAGAGGCTTAAAATGTCAGACTCCTTCCATTCGAGTTTCGCCCACACTCTGCATTGGGCTGGCATTCATAGCACGCTTCATCACAAGCTCCGCTGTCTGCCTGTCTGATCTCAGGCAGGAAAGCTCCTGTGGTTTGTATCTCATTGTGTGTCAGTGTTTGTACGCCCACCCCGATTTCATTTATCAGCAAATAATGTAATACAACTGACCTGCACAATGAAATGACTCAACGCAGTTAAGGAGAAATGTTATGCGGTGTACTGCACTCTTGACCCTCTCTCCACCCCTGCCACCACCAGTTTGAGCTGTTATTCCCGAGTACCTTAATTATTCTGAACTGCTTAAAGATATGCTTGCCCTTTTCAAGTAACTGAGTCATCTTTTCTTCTCCCCTCACAGCTCATGTGAAAAATAACACTTTTACAGGATTCCACGCAGTCCTGTGAAAAGGTACACCCTGACTGCTTCCATAAGAATGAAGGCGGTATGTGGCAGCCAGGTGCTGCTAATTAAATGCGCTTCATTGACTAATTATCAGTAAATAATCAATTAAGCGAATAAAAAAAGCAGTTTTTTTAGTTTTGTCAGTTTTCAGGTCTGAAGCATTTATGTGTGTGTGTGTTAACATAATACTAAGGGGGAAAGACATCAACTCTTAGAGAAGCTTGATTTTCTCATGATACTCTAACTGCCCTTTCCTGAAGTGAGCACAGGCATCTATCTTGGCACCAATCAATTAACTGAAACACTGAAAGTCATTTGTGTAAATACATTAGACGATACTTCTTCCTGCTTGCGTGTTTGAAGCATAGTATTGTATTATCTACTCAGCATCTGGTCTCTTTACTTTGAACATAAGGGCTAGACAGTAGTAGTGCACAGCAGAGCTGAGAGACGGGACTTCAAAGACTCAATATCAGTGACAGGAGCCTTCCTACTTAACAATCCAGTGTGCTGGTACTGTGTACATTGTAGGTGTCTGTCACATTAAGGAGAGTCTCTTATGAATAGTCTATCTTTAGGAACTGACAAGTGAGCAGAGAAGTTGTTTTAAACAGAACAAGGTAATTAATTACCTGTTTTTCTAGATGAATTATTTTTTTCTAATACAGTTACAGTTGGTCTTTTCAACTTGCACACTGCAGCTTTTGAAGCTTTTGGGGCATTTCATACGAACTGAATTTTGCTTCTATAGCTTTGCTGTTTTTGCTTTGTGTCTTCAGGGAGAAGTTCAGCTTTTCAAGCAGCAGTGCAGGGCCCAGCTATTTAAATCTTGATTATTTTACTGTGGCAGCATAGATAATATCCGATCAATGCACATATCCTGTGAGAACGGGGGATGCTGGTTAACTGGCATCAAGTTTGAAAAGGTGTGGCTGTTAATTGTGGTGTATAATCCCCCAGTTTTATAACCTTATAGCACCTGCTTATCAAGCTTATCAAGGTAGCTTGTCACGGTTTTTTTTACACAATTTCAGTCACTTTAAAATGGGTTCTAGCAAAGACTCACAAAAAAAGTGTGGTCCTGAACCCTGCTGGTGTTCAGCTAAAAGTATTTATGATGCATATATTATGCTATGATTTATTTTACAACCAAAAGCCATTTCAGATCTTGGTCATTTTCTCATTTGTCTTGGTGTCATAATATTACTGATCACAGTCTACACCTGCATCCCCCTCTCCTCTTCCCAGTGACTCTGCACCATTGTTAAATGAAGCCATTTTCTCTGTGCATTTATCATGTGGCAAATTATTTTGTTAATGAGTGTTGGTCAGGTGAATAGACCCAGCCACAGCATGAGGCACGAGCTGACCACATTTAGCTGAAAATGAAGAATCCAGAAACCCATTCTGCACCACTTTGCTTCTGCTTCCCTCCTCGCTCAAACACCGTGTTGGGTTTCTGTTACCATTTTTTTCTGTTCCCTCTCGCATTCATTTCATTTTACCCTCTAGTCTTCACTATTTAACATTCATCCTGGTATTTACACAATCAAATTACAGAAACCCCTCACTTTGCAACAGGAAGTGCTTTAAAAATGTTCCTTCCATCTGATTTTTTTGTTATTGTTTTGCCAGTTTTATTAATTTCACACTTTATCCTGGATACAGATCACGTATCAGATTACGTATACTTATAAACGCTGCTGCCTGCAAGCTGCAAAAATCAATAAAACATTAAGTATTTTTTTCTATGTCATTAGAAATATAATAATCAAAATATTCTTGCAAAATGATAAAATAGGAGCCTATATTTCCCACTCCTACTGTGTATGCATGTCGCAAGTTTACCACAGCTATGTGCAGGCATTTGAGGGCATTTGTAAATTCATTACAAAAAGGCACAATAACTCACAGCCATTGGGCAATACGCTGCAAAACAATGAATCCAATTAGTTACTTTGTCTTAATTTGAATCTGAATTTAGAATCAACTTAAATGCTACAATACTCTTCTGATGCATATATGCTGTGCATATATGTGAAATTTCAATATCTACCGGTACACCTGAAATAAGAACTGGTGACTTAGGGAAGGCAGAAAGGTGTACTTTGCAATACCTCAAGGGATCCCAGTACAACTGATGGGCAAACACATACAATGTATTAAAGAAACAAGTGTACATACTTTAACTTTCCTATTTACTCCCTTATTATAGAGTTTGGCTAAGCTCTCAGAAGCACAACAGGACTTCAGAGGTCAGTGCTGAGCAAAGTTTTTGATTGGATGCAACATGGGCAAAACTCTTCTGTCAGGTTTCTTAAACACACAAAATCTTGGCATCACATCAAACCTACTTTCATAAACCTACGCTGGCACCCAAAAAAGTACTACAGCCAAATTTTGCATGACAAAAGCTGTGAAAGCAAAGACGTCAGACGGAAAATACAGAGGCAGAAAAAACTGAAGCAAAAGTCCCATGACTTCACACACATGGAAATTAAAGCAAAAAGGCACCCATGCAAAATAAATATATGCATACACACAAATGCAAATATGCAGGAGTGGTCTATTAGAAGGGACAGGAACAGCATGAGTAACACCTCGTCTCCTAAAAGATGAGAAATGTTAAGACACTTATGGCTATGAGTCATGGTGCACAGAGAGGGAAAATATATTCTGCTAAATAAGCTGTTGTTGATCTTACATCTATGTGACTAATTTAATGTTTTGAGACAAAATGTATCAAGTGCACAATTCTAGCATTGAGCTTTTCCCCAGGTGATTTTGAGAAGGCCAATATAGATTGTGAAACTCTAAATATTACAAAGTCTGTCCTGGAAGCGTTTTGCTGACTTTCTGTGCTGTGGGTTTCTGACATTAGTCACTGGCAGAAGACTGGATGTCAGTACTTATCGTAGTGACAGCGCCTGTCACATCTAATTTTGAAATGACTTCTTGTGTCATTTAAATTTGAGACTTCTTCCAAAAGTTCAACATGCATCTCGTCTCCTGCATGCTCAAACTTCTGCATGTGCATGGACGCAGTTAGATACATACAAATGTGGGAAATGTAGCATTTGCGATTGAAGTGCAGACTTTCAGCAGTAATTTGACAGTAATTTGACAAAATTACTGCATTAAATCCTTAAGAAGTACAGCTATTTTCATAGATGCAAAATTAATTGGACAAACTAAAAAAATTTTTTATAAAAACTATTTGGGGTATTTGTATGAAAATCCTTTGCGTTCAGTGCCTGCCTGAAGTCTAGAACTCCAAATGCACATCTCAATGCTGTTTTTTCAAACCTTGAGACATTCTGCCCAGTCTTGCCTACAATTATCTTCAGTTGCTCCTTGTTTGTGGGTCTTTCTGGTCTGTTCTGATTTGGTTGAGATCAGGTCACTGACTTGGTTATTAAAAAATATATTTTCCTTGCCTTGAAAAGATCTTGGATTGCATTTATGCTTTGGATTATTATCGATTTGCACTTTGAACCTCTTTGTGATCCATTTTGCAGCATTCGTCTTAGATTATAGCCAATAGACACTAGCAACTCGGTTCACCTGGCTGCCACGCATGTTCATGCCATAACATTGCCTTTACCCTGCTATCTTCTTTGGATCATGACGCATCTTTTCCTAGGTCATACCCTTCCTAGGTCATACCCATCATTCTAGTAAAACTAATTTGGTTTTCATCTATGCAAAGACATTTTTCTAAGACTGAGCAGGCTCTTTTAGATGTTTTCTTGTAATGTCTAATCTGGTCTTCTTGTTCTTGAGCATAACCAATGGTTTGTACCTTGCTGTATTTCAATTCTTGATGGCATCTCTTAAATGTAGATCTTGACAATGAAGCATCTACCTCCTTGAAAGTGTTCTTGACATGGTTTGGTCTTGTGAAGTTATTTTTTTTAACCAAAAGAAGAATTGGGTGATCATCCACTTTAGTTGCCTTCTGTGATCTTTTGGCATTGCTCAGCACTCCAGTACATTCCCTCTTTTCACAAAAATACCAAATATATCAGGGAGGTCTCAGGTCCAGCTTGGTCATTTATATGAAGCAGGTGCTGAGGAAGGCAACCTCTGTCATGTTATGTTCAGACAATCCTCTCTTGAATTTTTAGATACTTCCCTCAGGTCATTGGTATAAAGTGCCTGTAGTGAAGACCAAGTGACATACAGTGTATTTTATGCCTGCTGATTTTATCATGATTAATAACACTAAACCATAAGCATTGTTGCCATCACTACTGCACACTTTTTTGTTTTTTTTTATTTTTGTGTTGTTTCATGTGTGGACATACTGCAAATCAATTTCCCACTCGGGACAATAAAGTTACCACCATTGAACCATTGATTTAGTCCCTCTGTAAAGATTTTTGTATCGTTCAACACATAGACTAAATTGAAAAAAAAAATCAAATAAGAATATATAATACAACAAGTCTTAATTTATGTGCAAACCTGAAGAGATAAAAATTAAGATGGAAAACGATAATCACTTAGAAGGGTACGTGTAGAGGCTGAATAATCAGGAAGATCATTCAAAACCAATAATGGATGATCTTAAGCAGCATATTTGGGGTCTATTGTGATAAATACTGGACAAAAAATATCTGTCGCAGATGGAAAAATAGTGGCTCATTGTCACTGTGAGCACGAACAAGATGTTCATTCATATAATGATAAAAAAAACATACCAAGACAAATTACCTTCAAACACACACACAAACCAAAACCTAAAATAGCTGCACAGACGACACAGTGTGTTAGTGTTGGCACCAACAGGGAGGGAGATAGATCACAGTAATGAATCCTCTTGGGTTTAAACAAAGACCCACTTCTACCACAGAAGACAGATTCCCAAGCAAACTTACACACACATTAAAAATAGGAGCAGAAACGAAATGTAACAATCCACGGAGACACAACTGAGGGTAGATTTACACACAAATGTATGGTTACACATGGTTTTCATGCTCTGACATCAGGACAAAAACAGATCGAGCCCTGTAGATGCCAACTGTCAAGTGCATCTCACAGTCATGAGTATAGCACACTGTAAATACCATAAACAGATGTATCTATCAGGGCATTAGCTTATCCAAAGTTGCGTCGTGACAGCAGCACACTAAGCAGGGAACTCTAAACATCTGTCGCACCAGCAAAGCTTTCAAGTTCCTCCTGATGGATCTCAATGCATTCCTAGGCTAGACAAGATGTGTTGCGCATGCCCAAAAAACCTCCAGAGGACAGGAGCAGCAGCTTCCCCCCAAATGTCTAAGCTCCTCACACTAAGGCTGAGCCCGTCCACCCTTACAGAAAGAAATCCCCACACATGGCAGTATCGCTGGTGAGAGGTGCAGCACAGGTACATAAAACAGGTCACCTAGCTTATCATTTATATTATTACTGGTATTATTATTATTATTACTACAGTTTCTTATTTTCTATGTTTCCACAGTTTTTAACTCCCTGTAGGTCTGAAAGAATAAAAAGTTATCACCAGAAGACCCACAAGCTCATAAAAGCGATGATTGCAATAATGACATTTAAACGTCTAATCTGAAGGTATATTTTCTGTTGTTTTACAAACCCAAGATATGACATCCACATCTGTTTAAAAGAGAACAGGTACATAAATTATCCCCTCATCTCAGATTATGTAAATAAAATAAACTGGTATACATTTAAATAAAAATTACAATTTTATTAAAGTTACTGACTAAAAAACAAAAATAAGATGGAAGATTAAAGTTAATACCTGACCGTCGTATTTAGTTATTAAATCAATGTATTTGTTAGGTAAGTGGAATCTACAGTTTTTATATTTGTAGTCTAACCCATGTCACTCTAAAAGATTTTACATCAGCTAAGAAGTATCTAAATAAAATGGTTAACATGTAAATAATTTAACATACTAATGATATTGAAAGTATTAACTCCATAATTTAACATTTTCTCCAAGGAAAATGGACATCAATGGACATCAATCAAGATCAAGTCACAGCCCCAAGAATTAAAAATCGATTGAGTCCTGCAGGCTCTACGGTGTGGGAGCTGGTCCAGTATTGATGGACAGAGAGTTTCAGAGTATGAGATCGTGTCGTGCAACATATAGGCTCCGACCTGAACACTAATATAATGAATGTGAAAATGAAGATGATTCATTCTGGATCTAAATGTAGGTAAAAGCATAAAGACTGAGCCTTCAGATTAATTTCCATGCAATATCTTTAAAGAGGTTTCTAATGAGAAAGGTTCATGCTATTCACAGTACTGACTGCAAAATAAGAGCCTGGCAAGAGTAGTGGGAACACTAGTATTGGGGGGTGGCTGTAGATCAGGCGGTAGGAAGTAAATGATCCTTGGCTGTCTTCACTCTGCATACCTAAGTATCCTTGGGAAAGATACTGAACCCTAAGTAACTTTCAGTTGTCTTTATTGGAATATGAATATGAATTAATGTTAGTCAGAAAGCACTTAGGTGTAGAAAAAATGCTTGTAGCATAACTGAGTAATTGACACGTTATATAAACCACCTTCAGTGTTAAAAAAGAGTAGAAAAGCACTTAGCACATTGCTATGTTCATTTCAAGGTACCACATTTTGTGGTGATGATTAATAAATCTAAAGCGGACCCATTCTTTTTATTTCCAGCCACATTTTTTTTTCTTCAAAATATAGGAGTTTTGAATTATTGACAATTCAAAATCATTTTTATTTATAACTGTGCTATATATACTGTGCTAATGGTACAGTCTCTCAGTTCCTCTAGTGAATGCATTTTCTGTTATTTCCCTCAATATAGCCTCCCTACTGGCCTCATTATTCAATTTTTGGCCGTATTTAATATATAAATATCCAGAACTGTAACATTACATAAATGACAGAAAGTAAGGAAACAGCTCCACACCCGCAACTCCATAGCTCCATGTTTACGTGCTCATCTGAAGGTTAGCTGACATGTATCTTTAAAAATACAGACAGCAGATAACGACTGAATAAATGATTAAATAGTTTGTTGAGATGAATAATTTTATGTGCACCAAGCTCTTCCTTCGCCGAAAATGAAGAGACACATCAAAACCAGGATATTCCTGTTGTCTTCTCTATCTCTGTGCTAAAACAGAACTTCTGAAATATTTATAGCCTCTGTCAGGCCACTGCTTCTGCAGCCCATTACAATCAAAGCATGCTTCTTCTTATTTTTTATATATCTATCTTGTTGTCCAAATGCATGGACATCACATGTGCATGTAGCGCTTGTAGGTAGTGGGGCTAGCATATAAATGCATACAACACAAAAGTGCAAACAAAAAAAAAATAGAAAATGTGGCAAAGAGACCGTTACTTATGGTTTATGAACTATACGTTGAGATTTTGTTGTCCACGGCACGATTAACATCTCAACCTTATGCAACCTGCTTCCATTTGTGAAAATGCTAATAAGGGATACAGCCTCACAGAAATAAAAGAAATTGTCTAAGTTAAATAATTTATTGTTCTTCATTTCCATCTGCGCTCTAAATTCATAATCTACTACCTCTTGAGAAAAATCCCTTGCATGGCTGTATTGCATTTGCACACTATAAGAATTCTACTACTGCGTTTTACTGAACATTTAAAAAAGGATCTGTTCAGGTGACAGTCTTATTAGTGATTTTTTTTCCTTTTAACTTGAATTTCTACCTGCCATTTAATGATTTCTGCTTTCATTTGACTACCCCATTAGGCATTACTGCCTAGAGCACAGAAAAGAAGACAGACAGAAAGGGACAATAAAGTGACATGACAAGGCAGCCCCGAACTCCTGAATTCACAAGCACTTCTTCATTTACTCAGCTATCCATCATTTCCACTCATTTCTTGTCGTCGCCCCTTTAACTCCTCTCTCTATCTCTCTCTCTCCATTCCAGGCTCTCTCAGCTTTGTGAAGACTTTCCCCACCCCTCGATGTGCCTCGTCTCTCTTTTCATAACCTTTCAATATTTATGAGGACTGCAGAAATGCTAGTGGCAAAGCATGCTGGGTAAAGCTGTCCCTCAGAGTCTCTTCCTGACGTCATCACTCTGTGTTGACATTCTGGGCTCCCCACCAGTATCAAAGTCAAGTATCAAGTTCTCTGCCAGCAAAACTGAATCTGAAAACTCATTTTACTGGCAGACAGAAAATACGGAGTCATAGAAACTGTTTTAAAACAAGGCCTTGAGGCAACTGTTGTTTTGACTTGGTGCTATTAGTTAAAACGTCATTGAAATAAAGAGAAATTAATGGCTTAATCACTATATGAACAAGGCTTTGGTTGACAGGACTGCTAATTAAAAGCTTATACATATATGAATCGGTAAGAGTTGTAGTAGTTGGTGTCTAATGTTGGTCCTATCCTTAATATCCACAGAACCAAGATTACTAAATAGAAAACAGACCACTAAATTAATGGGGAAAAAATATAACTTTGAATATTTGGACATTCTTGTATTTCTACTCATAGCTGATAAACTTTCCTCAGTGCAAAGCTACCTGTGATTGCCGAGCTTTTAGAGGCCGGTGCTTTAAAATAAGCACAGCAGGATTTAGAGGTTGATTACAGCTGTATCCGATCTTATCTGAAAAATTACGCAAGGAAGCAGTGTGCCTTTAACTCAACACTCCCTCACACAGAAGCCCATGCTGAGCTTATTGCTGTTATCCTGTTTAACTGGCTTCGCTAGCACCGCTACCTTGAATATCCAATTCACTCATTTAAATAAATGTTTGATATCTTGGGACATGCACCTGTTTTCTTTCTTGCAGAGATTTAAGTGAATGAGAGAGATCACTCTCGCTATCACTCTCTGTCCATGAATATTAAGTTAGACCTTACAGTGTATATAGTGAAAATAATACTTAAGATGCATGTACTAAATGCCCGAAAGGGTACATCTTGTAGTGTGAAAGCATTTAGTCAAAGTACCTGTATCAGTCCATTTACCATTTATTTTATCTTAGCACAAGTCTTTATGCTAATCTAAGCTAAATATTAACTGCAGGTTGTCAACTTATAATTACCCAACATCAGATCAATCAGTCTTCCAAAAACTTCTTCTCCAGAAAAGAATTAAACATAGGGCTGTGTGATATGAACAAAATCACGTATCCCGATATAAGACATAAATAAATGATAAATATGTACTGATTTGGGCTTGTTTTGCAGTAGAAGGACCAGGGTGCTTTGCAGTTACTGAGCAAACCACAAAGTCTTTAGAATACTCAAGCTTTGTAGAATCAAATGTGAGGCCAGCTTTCCCACAGCAAAAACTGACAATACACATGAACTGAAAAGACTTGAAAAGGGAAAAGTAAAAAAAAAAAAAAAAAATGAGGAAAAGTGGGGACACAGAGAAGCTGGGAGCCATTATGTCTAAAAATCATGTGCACAAAACGAATGTAAAGCACTCAGCTGCAGACGACAAGTAACTGCACTAACTCCCGTAAGGGCAATATGCAATCACTATGACAGGAGGAAGCAGTCGGCAAAGGGAGGAGAAGTTACAAATGATGGGAAGGAGGAGGAGGAAAGAAAGTACACATGGTACAAAATCGAGGATTGTCCCTCTGATAAACGATGGTTTAAAGCATATAAAATAGCCATGGCAGAATGAATAAGTAAATGAAAAAAGGGATATTGGAAAAATGGTATGAGTATGAGTAAAAATGAGAACCGTGGATGATATCTCCAGACTCTTACAAATTCTGAGCTTAAATAGCAAAGTTAAAAAAAAAATTCAACAAAGAAATAAATATGCTGTGTCTTGTAGACAAGAAATGAGAATGAGGAGAAATAGAGGAAAGAGAGAAAAAAAGCAAAGAAAATGAATCACCATTGTGAATTTTCTTTTTACTTGGTTTTTCTCAGGAGTAGAGAAATCAGAGGTCAAGGTCACACACAGAACAGAACCTTTGGTGCTTATTGGGTGCAGTGTCTTGCTCAAAGACACCGAAGCAAGGTCAGTGAGTCACCGAAAAAGAAAAGAAGGGGGTTTGCATAATCGTTACACCTCAATGATGCACTGGTTTAAACTATAAAATCTAATAATTACATCATTCAGTCTTTAAGTACAGACGTATCTATCTTGCTCATTTTGGTTCCCCAAAGTGGGGGGCAGAGTCAAACTTACTGTGGGATACAAATAATATCAGGCTGATCCTGCCACAACCCCCCCTGTCCAAATCACAGATAGACAAACAACTACACATGAAATAATTAAAGAGGGCCCGGTTAAGAGGGCCAGCTCTGTCCTGGCCTGTCCGCTAAAATCCACCGAGCAGGTTGGGGAGGAGAGGATGTTGTCTAAGCTAACATCCATCATGGACAACACCTCCCACCCCCTGCATGAGACTGTACGAGCACTGAGCAGCTCGTTCAGCAGGAGACTCTTACACCCACGGTGTAGGAAGGAGCGCAGGTCATTCCTACCAGCAGCTGTCAGACTGCATAATGCAGTTTATCCTTTGCTCATCTTACTCACCAACTTGCTTGTTTCGTTTACTGTACAGGTTTTACATAGTTCTGTATATCCGATACATATTCCTGTATATTTTTATACATATCTCTGCACATTTTTTTTCTATACATATTATGTACATTGCTATCTGTATATACCTATATATTG
>VUQR01033030.1:0-12293 GCA_015108515.1 Hemichromis elongatus
CACATGCTACCAATAAACACGGTCGAAAATGAAGCATTGAGAAAATAAAGGCCGCTTTAAAGCCTGAAGCAGTGGGTAGACTTGTCTTCCTGTCCCGCAACCTGCAGGCTTTTGTCAGACTGAAGTTTTATATATATGATTGCACCTAGGATTTAAACAATGTTCTGTTAGCATCTTTATTTTAAAACTGTTTGAAAAGCTAAGCTGTACAACAAGGAGAGACTGAGAATTTCATTTTAGTTCTCAGTTTATTTGATATTGACAAAAGTTTTGTCTGTTCTTCTGTAAAACAAACTAAGATTTATTTTTTAGAATTAATGTTTTGTTTCTAGGTGGAATTGACGATTTAGCAGTCTGTTTTGTTTGTTCTGTTTTGAAACTTGAAGACTTTAGGGGCTACCTTTTTGCAGTTGTCAATATTTGCCTTTATTTATCTGAAACTAAAGTGTCACGTTCCTTAAGTACATCTGCCCTGTTGAACTTATTATGGGAAATAAATATTTAAATCAAAACAAGCTGCTGATTATTTCACATTTTACTTGTGAGCAATGGCACATTTAAATCTTACAAATATAGTGATTTGGCTTATATCGTGATATATGTCGTTATCGCCTGAAATGAAAATCTCATATCGCCCAGCTCTACTTAGCAATGGTGTTAAGCACTACTCGTACTTGGCCTAGTTGGCAGAGGGTAAATACTAGCACTCCTGTTCACCAATGGGTGGTGGGGCTGGTTTAGCATGAACTGCCTCAAAGATTCCCCATAAAGGCAATGATATGTTCTTTCTTGTCTGGCCTTTTTTTTTTTTTTCAAGCATGTGCCGTAAAATCAAACAACACTTGACCGTTTGGGTTTGATTGTTAGGGAGTTTGCGCCTTGGTTGCCTGAGTTTTCCCGCAACCAACCAATCAACCCAATGATGTCATGCTCTGTACTGGCACAAGATGGTGCTAGACCTGTTTTAAAAACTACCTTTTAGCACTTCTTTCTTAAATCCAGCTACACAGACAGTGTTACTTCTGTGTCAGTTTTTAAGAGCAGGGCTCCATAGTGTAAATTGGCCTTCATACATGAAGTGCTTCATGTCCACTTTAAACGTTCATTCTGTCTTAGAGACAGCAAGAGGCAAGTCATCTGGTTTCAAATGAAATCAAACTGTGTAAAAGTGTGAATTTAAAACTTGTCTTTGGTATCCTCACTGTGTTTTTTGGGTGAACACTGTTGTTATAAGTTCATGGTTTTGCGTTATCTTTTTGGGTGGATCTTTGTCTGAAGTGTTTTATATAAAGTCTCTCTGAAAAATGCTAAGGATGCAGGAGGAGGGTTAACCATCTTTTTCGAGGTCACAAAGTGCAGTTGGATAGTTGATGTTGTTAACCTGCCTTTAAACTCAGTGTTCCCTTAGAGGATCCAGTGATAGTGGTATGTAATATTGCTAAGCTATAATAGCAGTGGGCAAACAAAAACACAAGCTCACTTGATGATTAAAAATGAGGGATTTCTCCTCAACCTGACACTGTTAATTTAACACAACCAGACACACACACACACACACACACACACACGCGCACACACACACACACACACACACCACTTGTCACTCATCTACTCAACTATTTAATTGTTTGTTTTTTTGTTAATTGAGGCTAAGGAAGATTGACAAAGACATGATTGTATATAGGATTTTTAACAATTAAAAACAAATCTGCTTCTCCCAATCGTTAGTCAAACTCTTTGTATGATTTATATAAAATTTGTTCATAATATAATTTCTTACAACTGCATTACCTTATGTTATCACGAGGAAACACAAAACCCATATTTACAGTGTAACACACGCGTATACTGCCTTGGTCTCAAGCCAGGTGTCTAAATTGATGACATAGCAAAGTAGAGCGATGAGACTGAGCATCACCAAATAAAAACAACAAAATTCCTCCCAGGGTACTTGGGCCATACTGGAATAATTCCACATGTGTTTTCCAATCAGTGACATATGGTCTCACTTCCTCGTGCTAAAAATACTCCTTTGGAATGTTCTGGACACAATTCATCGGGTTTCAAGCGACATACACATGCTTATAAATTTCAGATGGATAACAGACAGACACGCTATGAAAAACACAGACACGCACAGTTCCACATTGAAGAGTGTGCATTTGGTGTTGGCTGAACATTGAGAAATGTAGCCACAGATGACGATGAAGTCATTGTGTTATTTGGAGGTTAAGTGATCTTGAATTTTTGCCTGTCTGCACACATATATATTTTCTGATGTCATTTACTGCAGGTATTTTTGGTTTCATCCCACAGTACAGAGTTCATTCATCAGTGAATGGAATGGCATTTATATAGTGCATTATTAGTCTTATATATAGTGCATATTTAAACATATATTTAACAGGTAGGTTTATTGTATACTGCTACTCCCAGGACCCTCACATACTGCTCACCATTGTGCTTTGGTAAAAAAGTAAACATGGAAACCGAATTTGCAAACTTCTGGCAAACATTTAGGAGGAATTGATTTAACTTCTTTATTTTTGTCTTTTTGCGGTCTAACTTCTGCTTTTTTCTGGAATTATGACATGACATGAAAGGCTTCATTTAAATAGATTTCAGTCAAAACATCTTAGTCCATCCAAACATGTGGTGTTTGCAGGAATGAAAAACATTGTTTTAAAGGTCATTTTATGATTAGTTAGAAACAAGGTTAAAACACTAGATAATGTTGTATGTATTGACACAGGATAACGGTAATGAACAGTGGTAGTGTTGGCTGATGCAGGATGTTCTAGCTGATGTCTATAACTGGCTGTCACTAAGTGCAGACTTGAGTAGATGCATGCATTAGAAAAGCTGAAAGGGCTTCCTTGATCCAGTCTGGGCGTTTGGGGTTTATGATTAATGATGGACTTGTTGAAGATGTCAGCCAGTAGATTACTTCTCATTGCTTGAATTTTCAGGACGGAAATTTAAAAATAAGTGTTTAAGACTAAGAATACCTTATTGATCTCAAAGGAAAATTGATATGTCTGATATAGCTCATCTGCTCGTTGTATGAGGATTAAAAAGTAAATCCAGGAAACAGAGGAATTGTACTGGTGTCTCTGTGTGCTTGTTTTTGAGCATATTTGGTTTGGTCGGTATTAAAAACGCTAAAAAAAAATCAAAGAAAAATAACTCTCACATTAGCTCCAGATTCCCGCAGATGAGGAAAGATTTCATGATGTGGTATGTAAGGGCAACTGATCGGGAGTCGTTCAGTTCTACTGGACAGTGGTTCCGGCACAATACAGGATGTTTTCTACAGTGTAGGCTCGGATTGAGGATCCTGTTGCTGTTGCTGCTGCTGTTGCAGAAAATCTTTAAGATTACCATACAGTAGACAAAGGTGAAACCAGTTAGATCCACATTGAAGGCGGGGATGTTGATTCAACCACTTTTCAGTAAAACATATGAGACTGCACTCACAGTATACTTTCTAAGTCTAAACCAATGTCTCTAGCTCATCACTTTTGTTTGGCAGAGAGTTGACATTTCCCATGGTGACTGTTGGCAGAAAGGCCTTATATCACCACTTCTAAGCCTTCAGCTTTGCACCATCATGGTAACTACACACACAAAAAAAGAAACACTTTATCTTATTTAAAATAGGGTGATATCTTCCAGATTTGCTCTATGTCACTGAAAAAACCCTCGTCTCTTGAGTAAACATTTCTCACAAAGGATCCATCAGTACTTGAAAAAACCACGTTATGTTTAACACCTTGCTCTTTTTCTTTTTCTTGTGCTTAGGTATGACTATACCAGAAGAAGACACAGAGGCAGGTCAGACTGGAAAGTACTGCCTAGTGGCCATCGGAAGACTGCAGGTGTGTGGTGACAAAAAAATGAAACACTTTGATAACCTGCAAGAAATGGCTGTGTTTGTGTGTTTTTATGTATTCCATATGGGCAGAACACCTCTCAAACTTTCAATACCAGTGTTTTCAGTTCTACAGGTGTATAAAATCAAGCACCTAGCCATACAGTCTGCCGTTAGAAATTTGCGAAAGGATGGTTTGTTCTGAAAAGCTCACTTAATTTGAGCGAGTTATTGTAACATGAATAGGACTCTTCCCTCCTTGATATTTTACAACTATAAGTGATATTGTTGTGAAGTGTTCAGGAAGTGACAGACTACACACAGAATGCATACAATTCTCCAATGATCTGTTGAATTAATAACTGCAAGAAGTGTGCCGGGAGCTTCATCACTGGTGTATGTTAACATAGCGCCATGCAATGTATAATTGTCTTTCTTATTCAACGAGAAATAGCAATGAGCAATATTGATTAGACAAATAATTTAAAATGAATCTACAGTTAAATACATTTGTTTTTTGGTTTATTATTGTAAATTATCATTGAATTACTGTAGCATCCTCACTTATGGAAGATGTTTTTGCGTTGTAATTAATATTATATTGTAAATGGTAAATGGCCTGTATTTGTATAGCGCTTTACTAAGCTGTAAGCTGTCCTGCAGATCTACAGTATTGTCCCTGAGGTCCTTTGACAGCTCTTTGGTCTTGCACATGGTGGTGAAGAGGTTGGAAAAGAAATAAATGCTGTGGTCCGATGTGATGTAAATACATAATGATTTAATATCTGGAGTATCTGTAATTGATTTACTGCAGTCTTTGGGGGCCAGAATACTGGCTGTGTTATATGGGATCAAATACTCATTTCACCTACTGACCTGTAAATCAATTTAGAACTGTTATGCAATGTATTTTTTCAAAATGTTGGTTGATATTTTGTTCTTTGTTTTCACTGAAGCACTGAATTGTTTGCAGTTTTTCTCTTTACCTCTTTTGGCAGTCAGATTGCTTTACTAGTCCCTAAGGACCCCAAAGCACTTTACACTACATTCATTCACTCATTCACACACTGGTGATAACGAGCTACATTGTAGCCACAGCTGCCCTGGAGCACACTGACAGAGGCGAGGTTGCCAGACATTGGCGCCACCGGGCCCTCTGACCACCACCAGTAGGCAACGGGTCTAGTGTCTTGCCCAAGGACACAACAACCGAGACTTTCAGAGCCGGGGCTCGATCCGGCAACCTTCCGATTACAAGACGAACTGAATCCAGGGCGCAACACATAAAAACAATACTCAGTGGCTAGTGGAGCCAAGGGCAGACCACAGAAACCTCCACATACAGGATCCTGTAACCATCGCAATGGCAGACATCCAAGAAAGCCTAGAAAAGCATGCGCCTGTTCTAGGCTTCTAGGGTGGTGTTGTCATTAGACCACACCCCTTCTCATTACAGAGGTGCACATCACCTAATATGCTTAATTGGTAGTAGGCTTTCGAGCCTATACAGCTTGGAGTAAGACAACATGCATGAAGAGGATGATGTGGACAAAATACTCATTTGCCTAATAATTCTGCACTCCCTGTATTTACAATTAGCACCTCCACATCTCTGGCCGTGGTTCTCAGCTGCGATAACCCTCCATTAACCTTCTTGAATTTTTTCTTCATGCAGCTAAATGGGATTAAATGTGTGTGTTTGGCTTCCTCAGGTAACCAGCTCTCCAGTCTCAATGGATATGAATGGCCTGTCAGTTCCTACAGAGTTCCTGTCACGTCACAACTCTGATGGTGTCATCACTTTTGTGGACCCACGCTGCATCAGTGTCATTGGTTATCAACCTCAGGTCAGACTTTGTGCTATGAGTGTCATGAAAACTTATTAAAAAGACAGTGTTATCATGTTGTTAATGTGTTTTATGCAGTGTAAAATAATACAAAATAATGCACAGTAAGTCACCAACAGTGACCATTGGATTTTAACTTTCATTCACAGTCCTCCCACAGTCTTAAGGCATCCTTGTTTAGTTAATTGATTATTTTAAATTAGGGAAACTGCCTAAATATAAATCTAAGGATATGCAGTTGTCTGTCTTTGTTGGCCTTGTGGATGGACTGACAGTCTGGAAGATGTACCCCGTTTCTCACCTAGTGACATCAGGGATATTCTCCAGCTCTGCCATGTCACTGAATTAGATGAGCAGTGAGCAGCTACTTGCGAGCCTGTATAGGCCTTGGCACACGTGTCGCAGGAAATACAAGGCCTAGGTGGCTACAGGATTTTTTAAAATCTCAGATCTGTAAGGATGGGAACTGAAAAGAATTTAGATATTCTAGTTCCATTATCAATATCACTTATTGATTTAATTCTTTACCAATTCTCTGATTGATTCTCATTGGGTTCTCTTTGGCTTTGCTTTGAGAGTCACCACCATCTCGAAGCAGCATATCAGTGCCATTACATTTGTGGAAATTAAAATATCATTTACACACACACACACACACCGGTCAAAGGTTTCAAAAAAACCTAATTTTTCCATTTATTCGTTGCAATTTAAGTTGCTCAAGTCCAATGAATAGCTTCAGATGGTACAAAAATAATATATTGCATAACAGTCCCGCTTTATTGTTATTATCATCTGAACCTAGCTATTAATGTGCTCACAATGAACACAAGACTGAAAAACAATTGTTAAGTGTACTTGTATGTGAAAACACATTCCTGTGGCCATGCAGCATTTGACTGCTTCTCCTCACTGACTTAAGAAATCTGATTGAGTCATCTATTTCTTATATTAGAATACAAAAACCCATCCTGTTTGTCGAAGGTCCTCTAACTCTGTTATAACTATTACATTGCTATTGATACAGTGCCTTGAGATGACTGTTGTTGTGATTTGGCGTTGTATAAATAAACCGTTACCTTGTCCTTTAGGACCTGCTGGGGAAAGACATTCTGGAGTTCTGCCATCCCGAGGACCAGAGCCACCTGAGAGAAAGTTTTCAACAGGTAGGACTGCACTGTAGCTTTCTCTTTAAATTAAAAGCTTCTGTTACATTACGTTGTTACTCATTCACTGTCAGCAGAAGCTTTTACATCTGATTAGCTGGGCTGGCGGGTATGATATAAACACAGCTGAATACATTTATAGAGAAAATTTGGATATTACTTTGAAACAGGCATTAGAGGCTCATCCATCCATTGATCATATTCACGAAGCCCTTTCCAGTCAGCATCAGTCATCCAACATGTTTTATTCCTAGACAAACAGGCAGGCAAACAGTAGAACACAGCAGTTGTGGTGTTTAGTTACTGAACAGTGTCACAAACACAATAGCGAACACTTGATCAGGAAAGAGTTAGGCTTGATCAGTCTAAAATAAGTAATGGGGAAGAGAAATCTATATCTGTAACACACAAACACAAACTGTCTCAACAACTCTTTTACAGACACAGTGTTCCAAAAACTGTCTCTTAGCAGACCTCTTTATGGCTGAATGATAGGGTTTACTGATTTTGTGTTGGGTTTATGTCTATCACTTTTTAATTTCTCTCATGGGTAAAACTGATTGGGATCATGTAAGGGTTAACTTGGTAATTTTCTGAGAGTTTACATACCCTGGTGTCTCATAACTTGACTTGTTGATTAAAATCTTTGCCTCTAAAAGAGTTCTAGACCTAACCCATTGGTGCATAGTTCACATAAGAAAACAGAAAACATCAAACTAAGTTTTCACATATCAACTACTACTCTCTACTACAGGGCAGATTTTTGGATGGATGCAGAGGAAACTTTCCACATACATAGATTTGGATACTAAGAAAAGCCAATAACGATACCTCCAACAGAGTTAAGATCCTTCATTTTCAGCAAACTTCTAAACTGTGATTATATTATGAGTTTGTACTATTTGTACAAAATCTTTTGTGATAAACTAAATTGCCCCTTCAAGAATCGTGTGTGCCAGGGATCTCAGGGCCTATGTTGTTGGGAGCCTTTTGCCCCCTGGCAGGCTTTGCCACGTCTAATTGGTCCTGGGTGAGGGCCAAGACAAAGAGCAATTCAGAAGGACCGCTATGAGTGAAAAATCAAGGTAACAATTCTGGTGACCTGCCCCAGAGCCAGGCCTGGGGAGGGTTGCCGGATGGACGGTGCCGGGCACCATTAGCTAAGGCCCGGCCAGATACAGCCCAAAGAAGGAACAAGGGAAACCGGTCCACCCTTCTGTAGGCCCACCACCCAGTCTGTGCAGTGTGTGCCAGGTGGCAGCCAATGGCGGAGATCCTGGCAGATTGATCCCCAGCCACTGAGACAAGTGATTAGAGCATGGATTATCACCTCTCTGTTGGGAAAGAGCCTGAGCTAGTTCGTATGATTGAGAGGTACTGGCTAGATATAGTCAGGCTCACCTCAACACATGGCTTGGACTCTGGAACCTGCTTCTGGATAGAGTTTCCTGAAGAGGGGCTGAAATGTGTCCCAGTCTGGACTTGCCCTTACTAAGAGGCAGCAGGCTGGGGTGGGTATCTTGGTATCCCCTTGGCTTGCTGCTTGTATGTTTGAGTTTATCCCAGTGGACAAGAGGGTTTGTTACCCGCACCTTCGAGTTGGGGAATAGGCTCTGACTGCTGCCTGTGCTTATGTGCAAAATGACAGTTCAGATGGCCTACTTACAGTCCCTGAGTGGCATGCTTGAGTGACCTCGCACCTGTGCCAGGTCACTGAGACAGTTAAACAACTCCTTGGTAGACCCCATGGAGTGGATGAGGTTCACCCTGAGTCCTAAAGGCGCTGCATGTTGTGGGGCTGTCTTGGTTGACATGCTGCTACAATGTTATGTGGAGATCCAGGGTGGTACCTTTAGATTGGCAGTACAAGGTTCCCATCTTTAAGAAGGGGGACCGGAGGGTGTGCATTCCTCAGCCTCTCTGGGAAAGTCTGTTCCAGGGTGCTGGAAAGTAGAGTCTGTCCATCAGTCAAACCTCAGATACAGAGCAGGACCAATGCTCTTTTCGTCCTAATTACGTAACACTGGAACAGCTCTTCATCCTCTCAGAGATACTAGAGGTTGCATGACAGTTTGCCCAACCCAGTTTGCATGTCTTTTGTGAACTTGGAGAAGACATTTGACCATGTTTCTCAAAGTATTCTGTGAGAGGTGCTTCGGGAGTATGGTGTGTCTGGCTCATTGGTATGAGCCTTACATCAACCCTTGTAGAACCATTCCAAGAGCTTGATCCGCATTCTCAGCAGTAAGTCGGATTTGTTACCACTGCCATTTGTTACAGATTCTGTTCATAATTTTTATATACAGAATTTATAGGCATAGCCAAGTGGCAGAAGGCTTTCACTTGGATGGTCTCAGAATCTCACCTCTGTTTTTTTTGCAGCTGATGTGGTTCTGTTGGTTTCATCAGGTGCTGGCCTCCAGCTCGCATTGGAGTGGCTTGCAACCAAGTGTGAAACAGCAAGAATGAGACCCAGGATATGCTGGAGAGACTATATCTCTCAACTGGCCCAGTAACCCCTTGGTGTTCCCCCGGACAAGCTAGACTAGATGGCTAAGGAGATGGAGGTCTAGGTTTCCCTTCCCCATGCAAACTGGCCCAGAATAAGCAGAACAAAATGGATATATTTAAGTGCTCCCTCCCTTCCCACACTGACAGTGTTGTTATCTTAGTAACCAGCTGCACTGTATCTCCTCAGACACTGTGCAATTGGGGAGGCTTTTTGTGGTCAAAAAAATCTAAAACCCTGTTAATTTATTTTTAAAATTATCAGACAGAATTGTCAAGTTGCATAATCTGACTCATGTATAAAACCACACAAACAGATTAATTTAAAAGTATGTCCTTAATAACAATAAATGATTGAAGTACGGGATAGAAAGCGCCCAGTTCTCAGAGTTATTGGGAAGGAGTTTTTTGTAACAAAGAGATACTGGGTCATGCAACATAGAGAATTAAACTTTACTTCATTATGTGCCCAATAAAATAGGCAGGAGGGATGGGATGTCGGGGGAGGGATATCTGGTAACTTCTTTATCTGTATCTTTTTATCTAATTCATTTGATAAAGCCATGTGGTACATTTATTTTGGTTATGTAATTTATTCCACTTTGTGATTGGGTGCATTTGTTTTGATAGAGACACCGGTAAGCAACAACATATCACTGAGTTGTTCATGGCTGGATTTTACAAGATAAAAATGTTTTTGTTTCCTCCTCCTCCCCATGTCTGCTGGGGGTGGAAACAAATCCTGTCAACGTGGATGCATTTCACCTTGAAAAGAGTTGGAGTGCTTTCATTATTCAGACTATAAGCAAAGCAATTTCCTCAGAGGAGAAAACTTGGAAGCGTACAGAACACACTACTGTGACTACACTATGGCAGCTCAACTCAAAACAGTATTATTAAATTGGATTTTAAAGCAGCTGCTAATGATACTCCTTTAACATTCTCCTGCCAGATCAAACTGATTTTCTTGTCAACTTGCAGCACTAAAATGGAATAAATATGTTCCCCCATTGTTCTTGGCCTGGCAAGCTAAAATAGTATAATTGCATGCTTGATAACAGGAAGGCTAATTGAATGTTTCACTCTCCCTCACTCTAAAAGAATACAAAAGAAATTGTCAAATACACATTCAAAGTGAATTTTTCTAAGACATGACAACAGCTTTATTTGTGTTTCATTATTTTTATTTTCTGCCACACTTGTCACCAACTCACCTGATAAAACATGGTCAATACAGTATTAATCTATGATTGTCTTACCTCTGTAGGTGGTGAAATTGAAGGGTCAGGTCCTGTCAGTGATGTATCGTTTCCGGATGAAAAACAGGGAGTGGATGCTGATCCGAACCAGCAGTTTCACCTTTCAGAACCCATACTCTGACGAGATAGAGTACATCATCTGCACCAACACTAATGTGAAGTAGGTTCTCTCCGCATTCCACTATTTACCCAATAATTTAAATGTATTAAGACCATCAATTAAAATGGCTGCAGTAGAGGGGATAAAAGGAGAACTATAAAGTGTTCGAAGTTCCAGCCACACTTGTAGTAAAAGAATGCCTTTATTACTGGACTCATGTGTTTCGGCCTGTGGTCTTCATGCCAGGGTTGTGTCATCATTAAGGCTGATGCTGAAATCTGATGGTAGTTTTCTGCATTCATCAATTTTGACAAGATGTCTAACACCCTTGTGGAGCCCCCTATGTTTATGATCCACTACAGGGGTCATTTTAATTCCCTGATATTTTTTCAAATTTATTTAACTCGGTTAAATTAAAAGCCCATCCTCTCATATTTAATGGCTTTTCCTAAAATGAGCTTTTTCATGTGTGGCATGAAAAAAAAAGATTATAACCACATACACATAGAATGGGCCAGGATGTTTTTGATCACATAGAAATGAATGTAAAACAACTGGCATACCGGGTTACCTGACAACACTTAAATGTTTACACATATTTTGACATAAAGACTGTTCTAAAAGGAGCCAAAGCTAGCTAGATGTAATTAATAAATAACTACATGTAAGTAGATAAAATATGAATAATTACTGCAGGGCTGAATCAGAGAGCGTCAGAATGAGGGAGTGTATGAGGAATGTGTGGAGGGTTGCTGGCTGTGCAATGGCAATGTCAAATCAGATTAAACAAATGAACTTTTTCAAGGAATGACATTACTACTAATGTAACTTTAGGCAAGGCAAGGCAAGTTTATTTATATAGCACAATTCAACAGCAAGGTGATTCAAAGTGCTTTACAGAGACATTAAAAAACAAAAACAAATAAAAAGCATGAATTACAATGGGAAGAAAGAAGCAGTAGTTAAAGAGGAACAGTAGATAAAATCAGTTGTTAAAATGTAATTTTTGCAATTTAAGCTTAAAAGTGAAACAGTGTGGATTTGCTGCTTTATTCAAATGCAGCAGAGAACAGGTGAGTCTTCAACCTGGATTTAAATAAACTTGAGTGTTTCAGCTGATCTGAGGCTTTCTGGGAGTTTGTTCCAGATATATGGAGCATGAAAGCTGAATGCAGCTTCTCCATGTCTGGTTCTGACTCTAGGCATTGATAAAAACCCGGATCCAGATGACCTGAGGGATCTGGAAGGTTCATACTGGGTCAGGAGGTCACTGATGTATTTTGGTCCTAAACCATTCAGAGCTTTATAGACCAGAATCAGAACTTTAAAGTCTATCCTCTGACGGACAGGCAGCCAGTGTAAAGACCTCAGAGCTGGACTGATGTGGTCCACTTTTTTGGTCTTAGTGAGGACTCGAGCAGCAGAGTTCTGAATGAGCTGTAGTTGTCTGACTGATTTTTAGGTAGACCTGTAAAGATGCTGTTACAGTAATCAAGCCTACTAAAGATGAATGCATGGACTAGTTTAAAAGTAAGTGTAAATAAA
>VUQR01033031.1:0-12139 GCA_015108515.1 Hemichromis elongatus
CATTTCTCACACACCATCGACAACTCCACAGTTTTCCCTTCCTCAGGTTAAGAGCCTTGGTGTTATCCTGGACAGTTCACTTTCCTATAAATCTCACATCAACAATCTCACCCGTTCTGCCTATTTCCACCTACGCAACATCAATAGATTACGTCCTTCTCTTTCCACCCAGTCTATGTCCATTCTTGTCCACAGTCTTGTTACCTCCCGTATTGACTACTGCAATTCTCTATCGCATGGTCTCCCCCAAAAATCGCTCCATAAGCTTCAACTGGTTCAGAACTCTGCTGCTCCCATTATCACCAGAGCCCCTCCTACCAGCACATCACCCCTATCCTCCAGGAACTTCACTGGCTCCCTGTGAAGTTCCTGATAATATATAAACTTCTTCTGCTCACCTTCAAGGCCATTCACAACCTCGCATCTCCTTACCTCTCTGACCTGTTAAGCACTACCGGTTCTATCCGCTCCCTTCCATCCTCTTCTTCTATCCAGCTTTCTGTGCCTTCCTTCCTCCTCACCACCATGGGAAGTAGAGCTTTGAGCTGCTCTGCTCCCAGGCTGTGGAGCTCTCCACCCCCACATATAAGAAACCTTGGTTCTCTCCCCCAGTTTAAATCCCAACTCAAAACCCATCTGTTCAAATCTGCATATTCACTGTGAACCCACTGTTTGTTCATTTTATCTTGTGCTTTTATTTTGTCATTGTTCTATTATGTGTTTTATCCTATTGTAAAGTGTCCTTGGGTGTCTTGAAAGGCGCTGCATAAATAAAATGTATTATTATTATTAGTTGTGATGACGCTCCAGTAAACAGTAGATGGTCGAGATCCCTCTCTCAGGTACTGTGTCAGGTCTTTAATAGATTTTTGCCTGTTTCTTAAGGACCAGACCTTCAGATACTGCTGTAGAAGGGTTTTGATTAAGGCCTCCCCTTTTTTACATCCACATGTAACGTCCATTACGTCCAGTTTCCTTTAGAACTACAGCTGCTCATATTTACACTGTTTGTTTCACACAGCAAAAATCTACAGCAAAGCCAGAGATGTGACAGCAAAATATGTCGATGAGCTGTTAACTTGATGGCCACACTCTATGGCAACGATACCTGCAACAAGCAGGGGTGTAGCTAAAGGGGGGCATGTGATGTGCAAAGCCATAAACATGTAAACATGTACATGGGCCACCCACCTGGCCTGTTAGGCTGAACACTGAATTATTATTAACTCAACATTAACATGACAGTCTGCAAAAAATGAGGTGTGACTCAAGACTTTTGCACAGTACTGTAAACCTAACGCGACCCTGGGCTTCTGGTCATAGAAGGAAAGGAAACAAAATCTGGACAATGTGGGGCAGAGTTTTGTTGCACTGCTAAGTGTAATACCAATAATGAACCCTCTCAAACAGATATGCTCTGTTTTTAAAGAACTTCAGGTTGTCATCTGCACAGCACGATCTCAGTCCTACCGAAAGTACAGACGATATCTTTCTGGCAAGGGAAGGATTAATCTGCAGGGCATGACTTAAACTCCACCCCGCCAGATCAAATATGGCCTTCAGACCCTGCCTTTGTGTCTCGTTCTCCCTTGAGATGATCTCCGATGTCATCAGGCTGACTCTGAATACCTGGAATGCTGACCAGTCTTTTGGGTTCCACTGCCCTGCAAACAAAGAGACATATTTAGGAAGTCCCTATCTTCAAGAAGGACCACAGAATCATCCTGTGGAGCACAGTTACTATGCTAATCTCTGAATCTGTGTTATTTATATATCATAAACTAGCAGAGGCCCTTTCCAAAACACACCAGTGTTTGCCATTACAGTCTTGCTTCAACTAAAACGCTGAAATTTTGCCGGAGAGTTGTGGAACTGTGCTGTCATTGTGGTTAGAGACTAAACAGCAAATGGACACACACTAGTTGCTAATGAATAAAAGCCAATAAACAGTTTTTGAGCTGTGCACAGTCTCTACCCTTTATCGGAGCGATGAACCGACGCCTGTGAACCAGGTTTCTCTCTGTTCCTCCTTTTTGTATTGATCCTGTTTATAATTGTGTGTAAACGACATTTGATTATTGGAAACTTTTGTATGTTTAAAGAGAAAGGAAAGCTTTCATCTCCATACCATCTCAGCTGACTGCCTTTCCTCTGTCAGCATGTTTACAATGTTAAGAAACAAGTTTGAGAGTATGTCAGTGATTATAGACACGAGGGGCATTTCATCCTGAGGCATACCGATGGAGCACACTTTGTCATATTGTGACAACACTGAAAGTTTTCACTGTTGATTCAAAGAGAATTACCAACATAAACATAGAGCGTCTTATAGTTTTATTTTTGTAAACCCATAAAAACAGATAACAATTTAAGATCAGCTTCTTTTAAAACCTGTTAAATCACTCATGCAAAGCAGCCATACAGCCTTCTTGCTCGCTTATGGTGGCTAATGTTGATGTCATTAGGGCTGCTCCTAGCAGAGCGTTCAGTAATCCATCCACACCCAAGTATACTGACCGATCCTGTAGATGAGCACCCTGCTGCCTGCGCAGTCTCGCTGGGGGAGGACAGCATGGTACGATGTGCTGAGGAGGCCGAGCACAGACGAAGGAGACAGACAGCTGCTGATCTCAGGACTCTCTCTTCGCCACCGCTGGTAGTTGAGCAAGAGCTGTACAGGACACAATACACATTCTTACATACAACACCCAAATATACAACTTCCCTCGTTCACACATTACCACCCTTTCATACAAGCATCTTTTCTGTGCTTCCCTATGCAAGTGCTCTAACATCCACACACATTCATACTCTGATGGATGCATGGAGAGCAACTCCGGCTCACTAGCTTGCCTCGGGATATTTGGCATGTAGACTGGAGCAGACGGGGGTGGGACCACCAGTTGGGACTAGGTTGGCAGTCTGTCACAGACTGACAGATATCAGCACCTACAGTGATTTTAGGATCGCTAATAAACCTGAAGTGCATGTGACTGGGGAGAAAACTCATAAGGAACCCACACAGGAACATGCAAACGTAGCACAGAGAGGCCAGAGCCAGTTGTTAGCCTTAGATGACCATGACCTCCTGGCTATGAGTCAGTACTGATAGTCCTTGCACCAATGTACAAACAGTAAATGAAGCATTTATGACCCGGCTGTTTATCTGAAACAAAAGCAAATTCAAAGAAGTGTTTATGTGATAAAAGTCAGATAGAGTGTGTGAACGGCAGAGCTTTGACACACTTGGCTGAGCCGCCTGAAATAACTCAACCATTCAGTGGAGCAAAGTAAACGCTCTGTTTCTAAACAGCACTGGTGCATTTAATGTGCTCATGGACAACTATGGTGCTTTTTAACATGACGACAATTGGCACAAGCAGACCTGCTTACATTTGTCCATAGAGCTCACCTCACAGGTATCCACGTCTGTCTCTGTGGTCATGTTACAGATCCATTCTGCTACTTTGCAGTCACATACTAACTGAATATGAATGTAATGCAAGTCCAGATGAAAGGTGAGTACATGCACATGCAACAGTCAGGTGACAGTGAGGTAAACAAACATCAGGGCTGTTCATGTTACTGTTCACGTTATTCAAGGAGCAGCAAAATGAAAAAGGTCATTTAAACTGTTTCAAGGCTTATTGGTTATCTATTGTCAAGGGTGCGGCCAAAGTGAACGACAGCTCAGTGCGCTTTGCTCTGCTTTGGCTCATAGCTGTACTGTCATTGTGCACACACACACACACCGTGCACAGCTTCACACCACAAAGGAGTCCTGCTAGACCTGAACAGTCTGCATGGTAGCAAAATGTTGGCAGACAAACAAAATCCACACAAAGACTCACACTTACTGTTTCATAACAACATTTTAACCAACACAGCAGAAAATTAGCATCCTGTTCAATATCACAAGCTAGTGTGGACTAACAGCTGATCTCCAACCCACTCACTCCAATACAGTCATGTATGTTGGAAACAAGTGACCTTTTCAAAACAGGAGCAAACAAAATAATGCGCGAGATCACGGTGTCCATTTTAGCTTTCCCATTGGACAGGCTAACATTATTTTAAGGTCAATACCCAGTAAATCCATATGTTAGACTAAATACATGTAGTTTGGTAAAAACGGTCCCAACACTGTCCATATGACGTGATTGGTAAAGATGGCTTGAATGACTGGAGATGCACAGGAAACAGCTTTGAGCCTGAATGCTGACGAGCAGCAGCTTCCCACCAGCAGCTTCCCACCAGCCCTCTTCATGCGGCTGCAGCACGTTCATGTGCTCATCACCTGAGAAGGAAGCCTGTTCACCACACGAATGGAAACCTGGAGGGCAGAGACAAACACCTCTCATCTGGATAAACTGACAGGGACTCAGTTTGTCATGCGTTCGTGGTTTCCTTTAGATTGTGGCGCGATGCGTTGTTCTTAGAACTTTTAGCCTTTGTTGTCCAACAGGTTTAAGGGATTTCTAGACTGAACAGCTGTGGCAGAAATCAGCCGTGGGTGTGGCTAGTGAAGCTGAACTCAGTTTACCTCAAACTGGTATTAATCCCATGGTTACTATGTTTTTTATTTGATTGGCTTATCTCTGTCTAACATTAAAATGTAAGCGTGACAAATAAAATAAATCAAAAATCAGGAAGGGGACAAATACTTTTTCACAGTACTGTATCAAACCACAGTACTGGATTGCCAACTTCACCAGGACACACATCATTATTTACACTTGGCACATTTAATAGCAGCTGTCCACTGGCCGCTGAGTCAAACAGTGTTTTCAGGAAAACAAATAAATACTGTTCTCATATATGTGCAAAATCAGAGGAGGAAACCTTATGACTGAGAGGCTGCAATGGTGGAAATATTACTGAGTGATTAAAGTGAGAAACAGCTGAGGTTCCTTCTGGTGCTTAGATACAGAAACTAAATGGTCGGTGGTGATGTGACGTCACTACATGATGAAAACATACATCCAGGCTTTTAGAAACATTGATAAACACTCAGACCCAGAACATCTATGATTACGTCTCTGTGTCTGAAGAAAGCGAGTGAATAAGTGCTCCGCGTGGGTGAACAGTGATGATGATGATGATGATGGTCGACCAAACTTATTCTTCACGGTGTGGTTTTTGTCAGCTCGCCTGGTCACTGCTAACCTCCAGCGTGTTTCTCCTCTTACCTTGAGGGAGAGCTCCGTGTCGAAGTCTCTAGCCCGCAGAAACCTGAGGAGAAAGCCGCTGGATAGGCTCCTGACAGCGGACAGCTCGCCGGCCCGCAGCACTCCCCGCCTCAGCGTGCTGATGTACCGCCTGAGCTGCTCCGAGTCGTCGGGCAGTTCGCTGAGCTGAGGTCCGTTCATGCTGCCTTCAGGTCCGCTTACATTCACCGCTGGGAGCAGCCTTCAGCCAAAGACAGGAGGAGGAGAATCGGACAAAGTGACGAGCAGCTGGACTTTGAGTGCCTTGCTCAGTGGTACCGCATAGAGATGCCGCTGGTGTTGGTATCGATCCCAGACCAAGAACTACAGGGCCAGTGATACTTTGACCTTTCAAAGGTAGCTGAGAGAGGCTGGGGTGAATCTGCAAACTAAACGCTGGCATTTGTACAAGAATGAGCTAAACACACTTTTCATGTATTTTAAAACTGAATTTTTGGAGACCTGGAATGTAAATGTACTTGTCTCTGAAGGATTTGGGGTCAAACGTGAGTTTAAATGTGTTTGTAGAAAACATAGACGTGACAAAAAGGTTCAGCCGTTTTTCACTGTGCAGTTCCAATCAGTGGGCTACAAAGACTGAATCAATCATAGTATGGATCCAGTGCCAGCTCTGCTATCAATACTGTGGATATCATTTAAATCCCTCAGCAGTTATGTTGCAGCTCCTTGTGACTCTGCTGACCTGGCCTGTGTATTGGACACTGCTCAGTTGTCCATCCATCCATCAGTTACTTCCACTCATTCTGGCCTTAAACCTGGTGAACGGTGGTATCCAGCCTGTACGGATCAACAGCCTGTGGCAACCAGCTGATTCTTACCTCAGCTAATATGTTAATGAATGTGCATCATTTTACCTTTAGGCTCTAGGGTTGGGCCCAAAGTTGAGTCATTTATAAATCAGCCAGCCATGTGATCCTTTAAGGGCTTAAAAACACCCACGAGAGCCCAGACTGTGAGGAAAACTGGGAGAGTTAATGCTGAAACTTTAACAGAGTGTGCGTTCATATGAGTTAAACTATTTAATAATATAAAACACCAATGGTGACTGGTGTTACGCTAACCTTTCTCATTTTGGGAGAAAATGACAAGATTTCCCCCTGCTGGTGAAAAGCATTTACTGCAGAAGGCAGGACAGCATGTGTATTCTAGATGGGCAAAACTACAATAGTATTACTCTGTAATACAACCAGTAAAAAAAAGTAGAGAAAATATGTTTAAATTAAAAATGATTTAATGAACATAAACACATGGAGCACACTGAACTGAAAGAACATCTTGATGCATTCTCAATCATCCAGGTAAGTACATCTCCAAAGGTTGATTCTGTTCATCTGGACGTGGCGTTTTCAGTGGGAGAAACATTTGGTCACTCATCCTGACAACAGATTTCCAACCTTATAAACAGGACATTTGCATAATGACTGAAACCAGCTCCACTGAAGGAGCTGTGAGGTCAGCTGAGACTGAAGAAGTCACCTGGATGAGTGACGAAACGTTTCTCCCACTGAAAACGTCCAGATGAACAGAATCAACCTTTGGAAACTGACAGAATAAAACATAATTTTGATGTTACTGAAAATTAATTTCTTTCATTTACTCAGATGTTGTTCATATATAAATGTATTTACAGAAAACGACACCTGAAAATGTTCAAAGTGACTTTTCTTTCTTAAGAACAAACATGTTATTTCTAACAAAGCTCTAGAACTTATGTAAACTCTTTTTAATATAAAATGTGTTTATCACTAGAACTTAGAACTTGTATTGTCATTGTACAGTTGCTTGCACAGTGAAATTAGGTAGCAAGACCACAAAGGTGCAAAAGTAAAGAAAACAATCTACAATAAAAGAAAACCAATATAAGAACAGTATGTAGACTATACACACATCATGTTTGAGTTACAGGAAGCATTGTGGGGGGTGTACATGGGCATCATCATAAAATATAATAAATAATAAATAAGGCTGTGGTCATTAAGGATAGGGATGGAAATTACACATCTGCTGAAATATTGCACAGGAACTAAATATTGCATGAAAAAAATATGGCAGCAATGTAGAAAGAAGCAAATAGCAGCAACAGCATGATTGTGTGGGAGAGGTCTGCTTGGTTGTGACAGCCCACGGCTAGAAGCTGTTCTTTAGTCTGTTAATTGTGCACCTGATGGATCTGAACACTTTTCCAGATTTTAAGTATAAAATATAAAAGTGCTTATAAAAGTTTACATTATCGGATTTATAGTCAGTAGTTTGGACATTTGTCTTTGACCACTTTACCTTTAGTTGTGTTTAGATATGCTGGCTAGCTCTGGCAGGTTCACTAATTAAAGTAAAAATAGGGGAACAGCTAGTGATTATTATTACTGCTATTACTGTTATCATTGGTAGTAGTATTTCATAATAATTTTGACTGCTATATCAAAAGTATTTCTTATTCTCTGTCATTATCTTTCATGTTGTTGGATCATTATATTGATTTGCTTTGTATTGATCTAGGTTATAGTATACCCCTGATTTAGAAATGGTAAAAACTATTACACTGATTTGTATTACATTATACTGCTGACTTAAAGACAAATACTGGTTGCACAGAATCATGGGCTTCCTTTTCTGATTACAAAAGAACAGAAATGAACTGTGCAGATTTTCTGCCCCGTCTCACACACAGAAGGAGAAAAACAAGGAGCCAAGGTCGTCATTTAGGCGCCGTAAGATGGAAAGAAGGTGAGGGTTCAGACTTTCTGGCCCTGGGGATAAAGCTATAAGAATGTGGGTAACTGACAGACACCTCGAGAACTGCTGGACACCCTCCCTGGGACAAAAAATCGGCCCGGGCATTTTGACTAGAGACAAGCCCACCAGGTATTATAGGAGAAGCCATAGAGCCTTTGAATGAAAACAAACATTGTGACAGTGATGTACACTGTCTTGTTAGTATATATATATATCAATCTAATAAATTTAAACCCACGCCATCCTCCCTGTTCTGGTATTCTAAACAGTATTTAGCGGAAATGTTAAACAACCTAACTAATAGGTTTGCTAATTCCCTGGAAAAAAAAAAAACAGGGAACCACCCCCCACCTCATGATGCTTAATTGACGTAATCACCTTTTAATTCAATGCAAGTGTAAAACAAATGCACAGAAATCAATTATTTTTCTACAATAATTTAATAGATTCAACATCTCTCTTCAACATAAATGCAGACTGCACAGATGATACCTTCCCAAAGGAAAAAGTACTTTAGCTTACTAGGATATATATTAGACTTAATATTTACTACATACAATAATGGATTTCTATACATTTTAGATCACATGAAAACTTTGGTTTTAAGATTCAGATAATTATTTTTTAACTAGACATTTAAAATTAGAATAATAAAGAAAAGTATTTCTTTGTGCCCTGCAGTAAGGACATCTCCTGGTTTCATCTTCATGTTTCCCTCTCACCACATATCCAAACTGATATCATGACCAACAGCTTTTACAGCTGTGGCTCCAGCAAACATCAGCTGATACTAGGAAGTAATATTAAATACATTCTAACAGCTTATCAAGCTCCTAGTTTCCTCTTTCTGGTGCAAAGTGGGCGATTAACAAACAAGAGAGACGGACTTGCGACAGAAAAGCCGATCAGCTGATCATTGATCAGTTTTGTGATTGATGTAGCAACAGGAGAGGGAGGGGGAGAGGATTAGACAAGAAGAGGCAGCAGCGCAGACGAAGCAAATTAACCCCAGCTTTGTCTTTTTTTCATTCTAGCTAAATTACAGGACAGATCGTGTCCCTTTTTATCTCAAAAGTTCGACCTCATCGGCTGTAATTTGTTGAGCACAGAGTCGATCACGACAATTCATCAATCCAGCATCTTTCATTGTTTATACTCTTACAAAACAAAACAAAAAAACATCAGCCCATAAAATCTAAAAATCACCATCTGCCCACCAGGCAAATGCCCAGTATGCCCGATGACGACCCGAAACGTACTTATGATTATATGGTATTATATGGCGTGTTATGGATTATATGGAATTAAAAGGAATTGTTGATTGAAAATAATACACTTAGTGTGGTGCTTCCTTCAGCCCGAAGAGAAAAGAATTGGGTAACCAACAACGCACATTAGAAAGAACACACTTATGATACCAGCCATGGCGGTATTTTGATCTTCTTCTTTAGCTTTGATATAGCTGCCTATGTGTTTATACTCTGGATGCCTAAGTATTGAGTAGACATATCATTACAGCCTGAAACTGTCCTGGGCATTTGCACTTTATCCACTATCCTGTTGACATGAAGTTTCTCAATGGTCAGTTCTTGTTCTTTATTGTTTTTTATTAATCTTGTAATATGAACTACCAATACAGCGGGTGAACACATCACTAACTTTCAAAGCAAATACATTTCTAAAGGTGCTATTGATGTGAAATTTTCAACCCATCCAATTCACACGTGGAAATCACAAATCAAAGGAGAGTACTTTTAAAGTTTACTGAACAACATTTAGACAAGCCTGTGAAATACTGGGAGAGTAGAGTCTGTCAGATGAAGCCAAAACTGGATGCCAGAATACACCCCGTGTTTGAAGGTGAACGGCACTGCACATCACCCCAAAAACACCAAACCAGCAGGTGGAACATCATGACGTGGGCTGTTTTTCAGCGTGCAGCACTGTGATTCATTGAAGGAAAGATGAATGGAATGGAATGAATGGGTAAAATCACACCGGAGCAATGCATGTGACTTCTTTTTCCATACAGGAGGCGTCTGAAAGCTGTCATCACCAACAAACAATTTGTACTTTTAATACATTTCAGTAAACATGTTTATTCCCTCTGAGAATCACTAGCTTATCATGGTGGAGGAGTTTGTGTGGCCCAGGGATCCCAGGGGCTATGTTGTCCAAGGGCTTCTACCCCCTGGTAGGGTCTCCCATTGCAAATTGGTCCTGGGTGAGGGACCAGGCAAAGAGCAATTCAAAAGACCCCTATGAGTAGAACATCAAGGGAACAGTATACCCTGGATATGGTTACCGGGGCCCCGCCCTGGAGCCAGGCCCAGGAAGGGTGCCCAAGGGCAAGCGTATGGTAGCTGGGCCTTAGTCCATGAGGCCCGGCCGGGCTCAGCCCGAAAACGGAACATGGGCCCATCCTCCTTTTGGCCCACCACACACAGGATGTGCGCTAGGGGTCAGGTGCTTTGTGTGCTGGGGAGCGGCCAGAAGTGGAGGCCCTGGTGGATCAATACTCGACTGTCAAGACGAGCAATTGGGACATGGAATGTCACCTCTCTAGTGGCGAAGAAGCCTGAGTTAGTGTGTGAGGTTGAGAGGTACCAACTACATATAGTCGGGCTCACCTCAAAGCACGGCTTGGGCTCTGGAACCACTCTCCTGGAGAGGGGCTGGACTCCGTCTCAGTCTGGAGTTGAACCCTGGTGAGAGGCGGCAGGCTGGGGTGGGTATTCTGGTATCTCGTAGGCTTGCTGTCTGTGCATCTGGGTTTCTCCCAGTGGACGAGAGGGTTTGTTCTCTGCGCCTTCGGGTCGGAGAACGGGTCCGGACTGTTGTCTGCGCCTATGCGCCGAGTCGCGGTTCAGAGTACCCAGCCTTCTTGCAGTCCTCGGGCGGGGTGCTGGAAGCTGCTTTGCCTAGGGACTCTGTTGTGCTACTGTGAGACTTCAATGCTCATGTGGGCAACAACAGTGAGACATGGAGGGGCGTGATTGGGAGAAACAGCCTCCTGAACCCGAGTGGTGTTTTGTTATTGGACTTCTGTGCAAACCAAAGTTTGGCCATAACGAACACCATGTTCGAGTATCCATTAGTGTACATGGCACCAGGATACTCTAGGCCACAGGTTGATGATCGATTTTGTATTCGTTTCACCAGACCTGTGGCCATATGTTCTGGACATTTGAATAAAGGGAGGGGCTGAGCTGTCAACTGATTACCACCTGGTGGTGAGTTTGATCAGGTGGCACGGCCTAGTGAGGGTGCACCGGGAATGCCTGGCAGAGGCCCCAGTCCACAAGATCTTCAACCCACACCTCCGGCAGAGCTTTAACAGTATTCCGAAGGAAACTAGGGACAAGAGGCAGGGATCTCCTTCCGTGGAGGAGGCAGAATCTGGGGATGAGGGGGACAAGTCGCCAATCTTTGGGTTCAATGTTACAGAGGCTTCCTTGGTGGAAGAGCTCTACACTAACTTTTTGCCACAGTTGCTGTGTCTGCACCAGCACAAAAGTTAGGTACACCCAAATTTTTTAACCACATTACTTAACCCCTTAAATGGATATGAATTTCAGACAGATCAGGACTTAACCTAACGAAAACGTTATCATGGTTCTTTTCATCTTTCCTCATTACCCACAGCTACATCCACTTCTGTTGGGCCTAGGCTGCTCACTAGGGCTGGATATATCACTGATTTCTGTCATCCATTCGATTCCGATTCACGAGGTCCTGATTTGATTGTATTGAATTTTGCCTCAGACAGTCAGAAATAGTATAAATCTGATCATTTATCAGAGCTGACACATGTGAGACTCCATCAGAGGTGTGAGCATCACAGCAGATGCCTTTGTGTCAAAGTAACTGAGGATAAAACACAGAACAAAATGAAGGAGATTTTACTGGCCTGGCTTTTTACAGCAGATAAGAAAATCATGAATCAACATATTATCATGACCTGATGCTGCTGAAGTGAAGCAGAGCATAGTTACAGAGGTTTGATTAGAAACACAGATTTTGCAATTTGTCAAAATTTTAAAAGTTTACATTTCTTCGCTATTAAACAGCAGAAATGAGGCTTTGTTGTCGGAGGTCATTTTTGAAAAAAAAACAACAACAAAAAAAACGGGGCCAACAGAGTTGTACATGACTTGTGTGTGATAAGCTAACGAATA
>VUQR01033032.1:0-31968 GCA_015108515.1 Hemichromis elongatus
CAAACATCAGCTTCCACTCTGAAGCCTGTAACCTCTCTGTATAAGAGAGCAGTGAAGATCTTTGATAAGAAACCGATGAGATGGCATCATTGTGAAATCATACAGAAGCATAAGTTTATTACCTTTGAAAACTTTGTAAATTTTAGTATTTTGAAATTGATTTTTAAAAGTCTGAACAACCATGTTTCGCCGCTGTTCTCTGGTCTCATAGTTAGACGTCAGGCTCTCAGACCCTCCACCAGAGCCTCGGTCAGTGGGGACTGTGTTCTTCCAAAGTTCAGGACAACCTTTGGACAATCGAGCCTCTCATTTAAGGGCGGTAGTCTGTGGAACTCTCTCCCTGCTGGACTAAAACTGAAGACCAACATGAGGACATTTAACAGAGAGCTGAAACAGTGGCTGAAGTCAAGGCAGAGTTGTTCACATGTTTAAAATGTGTTTTGTATATTGTATTTTGTTGTTCTGTATATTGTATTTTAACATTTGTAATTCGAAAAGCCCCCTATGGACAGGTGTTGAAAATTAGCATCCGTGCTATAACACTTAAAACAATGCATTTGGTTCGTCCAATGTTATTTCTATGTCCATATTAAATTAAAGAAAGAAAGAAAGAAAAGAAAAGAAAGTATAGATACGTAAAAAATTTACTTAAGTACAGTAACGAAGTACAAATACTTCGTTATATTCCACCACTGCCATCATGTAACCACCAGTTGCATGCGAAAAATGGGTATTCGGTGATAGGTTGTTAGTAGCTACAGCGCCAGTCATACAGGCCTACAGGCTGTTCATCAGGTCACTAACTACCTGTGGTAAAACATGTAGTCCTCAACCTGCCCCCAAAAACCTCCTTGAGACTGCTTAGTCCAAACAAAGTGGAAATGAGGAAGGTTTGCTATCAAAGTTGCTTCGTTTCAAAAGATGCAACTTTTACTTTAAGTCACGTTTTCAAGATTGCCCACCACTCTTGTTGCTGGTTTAGCTCAGTGCATTGAGCAGGCAACAATTGGTTGAGAGTGGCCGGCTTGGGCTCGAGTCCCACCTGCCACTCTCAGCCTTCTAACAGACACCTGTGCTATCAATTTCAAAATCCCACTTTGATTCATTCTTCAGTTATTTCATTCATAACATTTTCAAAAAAAGTGACCCCTGACCTTGACCTTGATGTTGAGAACACTGAGCTTTTTAGTACATACACATATGGTAAAAACTACAGGCAACCGTAGCCATCTGCTAGCAACTAAAGGAATCACTAGGAGGAATTGCAGGGCGTACTTTGCAACCAGTTTCACCCAGTGACAGCCAGTAACATCCCAGGAACTGCCTCCAAGCTCCCTAGAAAGCAGTGGCTCTATCATGTTCAATAAGGTGGACAGCTCATGAGCAATGTGCACATGGGTGAAAAACCTAAATATGTACACTAGAATTATGTTTAATACAAAGGAATTCTGGACTTTTTGGAAGGGGTTTTAGCAAGAGTGCAAGAGCAAGAGTGATGTAGAAATATGAAACCCTAAAGGTTGCAGCAGCTAGCTACAGCTGCTACTATTGGAACACCGATCAAACAAGGCAGCCACACCCCTAACTGTAACTCTTGAGACTCTTTTGGTGGTGAAATAGATAGCTACAGGATTAGTTGAGGTAAATTTGAACATGACGTCACGCCCACCTTACTGGTGATGTTTTACAAATATGAGAGGTTGTATTATGTCCAATATGGACATTGTACAGCACTGATGGGTCAGACAATCCATCTTCAGACTCTGTAAAGTCAGGTTTTGTGACTCTATCTTGCACATTTATCATAAAAAATATGTGTACAGATACATGACATCTGTACATCTGTCAAAGTACTTATTTTGCCATGACAACACAGACACAAGTTGAAAACAGCCACACTGTTTAGGCTTTTAAGGGGAATAAGCTCTTAAGGAGAATGAAGCAGACTTCTCTTCTCTTGCCATCTCTCGAAGTCTCTCTGGTCTGGGCCAGGAGCCCAAGTCTGATCATCCCTCAAAATAATCTGAAGAATTTCAGCCTTGAAAGCACAGGGCTAATTTAACAAAAAAACTGAATCAATAGGAGACATGGCTCAGCTACAAATGCACAGAGGGAGAAATAGAAGGATAAACGGCATCACACTCTACATCTCAGCCAGCTATTATTATTCACCTTGTTATAACATGCTACTAAGTGGATGAGAAGAATACCAGCATGTAAATTCTCAATTAAAAGTGCAGACAATAATTTCAGTTATGTGAACTGTGCTATAAGGATTGGTCATGCATGTGTGCACTCCTGGCAGAAAGTCGTTTTTTTTAATGGACTGAATAAAGAGTCAAAAAATGCTAATAATAACGGCACGCTCTCTTCCGGAAACAGCAACACCTCCCCGACAATTTACTTGTCTTACTGATCTCTCACAGACATGCGAGTCAGCAACGGCAGAGTTTGTGCATTAAAACGGATCCTTTTGTTATTTTTGTTTTGAAGACAAAGGGCCCGTCTTGCTTGTGTGTCTGAGTGCATGTGCTGGATCAGTGCAGCAGAGCATGTGCCTGCACCGCAACCACAGGGGGCTGATTTCTGTCTGAGCTCAAGCATTAGTTACACAAGGCACGATTAGACTTACACATCCCCAAATCCAGACATGAGAGCTGCCCTCTGCTGGTGCTATTTCTTCCCCCTGTCCCTTTGATACATCCTCTGTTGGCTTTTTCAATTAACTTCCTGCCACCTTTAGGAGAGCAATGAGAGTTTATCCTGTATGATCACATTAGGCGAGGGTGCAAAAATACAATGAGCTACTGTATGGCTCCCCCTCCCTACACACACACACACACATCCAACTCAGCAGTAGAAGGTCATGGCTGTCTTATATGCTCTAAATTTTAACTGCTGTTTGAAATGTGTCTTTTCTCTAGTTGAGAGCTCATGGCCGGTTATTGAATAATCCCTCAAAAGTAGCTCAGCCTTTGATTGTAGCCATTCAATCAGCTGAGATGAGCAGACACTGCGGCTTTTGTTGAAATAGCCGGTCGCTTTTATTCTCTTTCTAGGATGATCTGCCTAGACTCTATTAGCTGCCAGTCTTTTTGTACAATTTGTCAAGCTAATATTTTGTAGAGAAGCCACTGGGAAATCATACATAAAATATTAATATTCAACCTTAGATGGGAAACGCTGAAGTGGGACAAATCAGTAAACAAATCAGTCAAAGCTGTTTCAAAGCTTTATATTAGACTCTTCAAATTAAAATAATTTACAACCCATTATGAGGTACATTAAAGTGTTTGCTGGGTGAATAGGCAAGGAAACATGTTTGATGTGCACTAAAAGCTCCCCACATGCCATCCAATTATGGGTCTCATTTCTCAGCCATTGACAGAAGAGGGGTATTTTTTCCCACCTCATGTCGTTCCTCCACTTATCTAAAGATGGCAAAACAAATATTATCCTGTTGAGTTAGTCATTTGATTTTGGTCACTGATTGCTGCTTTAAGATCACAGTTGAGCGCCTCTTGAAGTAAAATGAGCTCTCGAGCGGAGCAATAAATATATTACAAGAAAGAAGTAAAGGAAGAAGAAGCGTGGCTTCTCAGTGCTGAGCAGAAAGCAGCAGTCTCCCCAACCACTGACTTAAAACATGAGCTGAAACATGGCAGTGGCTCCTCCAAGTGGTGCTCTGATTGTTAGTTATGACAGTAAAAGGAGAAAAGATGAGGCTGAACTTGTAAGGAAACATCGATGCCGGCGCCTTTATTTGTTTGACCTTGTCTTGTCCTTTAAACTAAGGGCAGCCATTTACTGCCAAAACAATCCATTCACCACACACATCAGTTACAACCAAACCACTAAAGGTCACACACATAAACACTCACTTATACTCAAAGGCATGCCACTGTAAATTTGCAAACGCCTGCCCTTGGAACACAACACACGAGTGATAGATGTGTGCTGTCACTTTGTGCAGACTCTCCACTCAGGAGGGATTGTGATAGTCCTTATTGTGTACTTCAGAAAAAATATATATTTCATCTTATGCAAAGCTCCAATTCACTGTCAAGCATGGAGAAATGGAAGGTGTCTGTAATAAAGCCATATCTGACAGAACAGCAGGAATTTCCCTCTATTCATTATTGCAGCACTCTGTTGACAGTGATGAAGTCTTTGCGGCAGCTCGAAACAATTCCACAGCAAGTCGACCGTGAAAACACAATAACATTTTACCTGAAATGTAAATTGGCTCTCACCCCTCAAGCCTCCTTAAAAATAATTGTCCTATATTCCACCTATTGTCGGACAGACCCAGGCGTGATTCAGACACTACACCGTTTTCTTGTTGTGTAGTGAAATTGAGGTCGTCACATGTGGGAGTATTTCAAAAACAATTTGATATTCAGCTGTGCGGTGACAACGAGGTGCTATCTGATTGAATTTTCTTCAATTTCAGGCAATTCAGGCAAATGTATTGGATCACTCAGTGCTAAAAAAAAAAAGATTGTTTTTATATTTTTAAAAAATCATTAAACGCTTAAAAAAGGACAATACCTTTTTGAGATCATTTAAAGACCAACTTTAGAATCACTGAGATCTTTTCTAGTAAAGCACTAAATAAATAGTCATTGAAATGTAATTTATTTGTTTTGTTTGCACAACTTTGAAATGAATGTATATCAATAGCAGGTATACAGGCAGGCCCATGACTTAATGGACAAACATACACATACAAGAACTGTGATCTAATTGTATTTCATGTAGACCTTTAGCGGGAACGCGTCACCCTGGCTATGAAAAAAGTGGTTTTATATAACTGTTGTATTTTATCTCAAACCATCATTTTGCTTTATTGCGTAACTCTGACGGCTAAACCTTTCCAATTCTGATGCCACCTCCTCTACCACCACCACGCCCTCCAGGCTCCAAATGTAGATGAAAAACCTTTAAAATTAAAAGTGGAAGATTTGTGTCGAGGAAACAATTGATTAGAGCACAGCCCCATGAAAGGCTTTAGAAAAACTGCCTCTGAGACTGTTATAAACCATGGATGGAAGGTTATGTGCTGTAAATTTATATAACTTCACAGTTTTAAACAAAAACTGCTACAGCTGTTGTCACGCTTCCATTTTCACCAAAGACCACCTCTTCAGTTCAAGAAGTCCTTGAATTCATGACAGTTTTCAAACCCTTTGACCTTTCATATCTAACATCTCGCTTCTGGCAAGTTCTTACAATTTATCATAGTTAATAAAGCACTAAACGTCTCATTAAACAACTCTAATCAGATGGGTGATCCTCCTCCTCCCTTCATACAGAATTTTGCTCATTAGGTTCAGTTTATCTACTGCACTGCAATTCTTGCGAAAAGAGTAGAAAATGTTCTGGGTTTCAGAGGGGAGCTTTCCAGAGCCTGAGACCATTACCAGGTAAGTGGTGTCTATTGGAAGATAATGCTGAGTAAAACTGTAGTATTACAGTCAAGCAATTTTGGAGACTGTTGGGAACTAATGGGATAGCTTAGAGTCTACTGGCTTGACTTGTTTTTTGCATGTTTCATATCGCAGGTCAATTAGCTTAATGTAAGCACAAAACAAAGCCAGTGGTGTACCCCATTAATATATTATGTACATGACTTAATAAATGTTTAAAGAAAATTTCCCATTGCTCTCGGCAATTACAGATAATGGTTTAATGGTCCTCTATCAAAATTTGTGAGTAGATTTCTGTTAAAATGCACCAGTGATTGAATGGTGCACTTTTGTGGTTTTACACTGTGCACTTTCAGTGCTTGGTTCAGTTTTCATCAGCCTCACATACAGCCTCAGAGGGCAGCTGTTCTCAGGAATAATGCACAGAGAAACCTCTTGTGTGCTACTGCCACATGACAGTATTATCTTACTGTATTGTATTTACATAATATTGTATTGTATTTGCATGCTGTAAATTTGGATGGAATAAAATGTATCTCATCTTATTTTAGACAAATTCAACTGGAGATTATACTACGATACAGTACAACTCTTTGTTTTTTCTCTATTGATTATCTCAAGACTGCTTTATCAATCAGTGAATTGATTTTTGGATGGTTTCCTATGCTTTGATCTCCTTGGTTCTTAATATAGTGGTCTCCACCTACATTATAAAACTCCACCACCGCTATTCTCCAAGCCAGGTTCTCAGGACCTCAGGTAAAGGCCTTTTTCTGATTCTCTTTACCCGACTTTAAAACTTCTTAGCTAAAGCAAATTACCACTCACACTTTTCCCCCCTAGTTCATCTGCCCAGACAGGCATTTTAACAGTCTTTGTGTTTTGTTTTGTCTGGCTTTGATTTTCTTTGATTCCTCTATAAAACACTTTGTGACTGTTCCTTGTCTTGAAAAGCACTATGTAAATAAACTTACTACTTAAGCAGCTTTTTTGTTACGTTGCTGCCACCTTGTCTTCATTTGTTAGTTGCAGCTTACTTCATGATTTATACTTTAAGTGCTGATGTTGCGTTTACAACTTGTTTTGCTGACCCCTGGTGGCCAGAATATATACATATGAAATGATGCTGGTCTGATAATGATATAGTGTCATTACCAGCATAGTATATTATTGCATTTATACAAACAATCATTGCAGATTCTGTATATAAATGTGTGTGCGTTTATATCTATTTTATTGTCTGATACTGTCCTATAATGCAGATGCATGGAAGGAGTGTGCTGCTTTAAACTTCCAGCAGAGGCTCCCAGAGAACCAAAGTTTATTTTCTGCTTTCCACTCTTTTTAAAATAAAAAATGACAACATTTAATTTTATCATAATACATGCTACAAATACAACATGCTTTTTGCATACAAAGCAGCAATATATAATCACTTGAAACTGTTTCTAGGACATGTTCTTGTATTTCAGCTAATATAAAATTTCAGAGTTGTAAATATTTGTTGTTTTTCCATGAACACTAAAGACAAAGTCCGCTATCCAATGTCTCCCTGAACACATGGCACTAGCCCTAATGACATCATCGACCCCAGGCATTACAAAGCCCTGCAGAGCTGGTGATGAGTCACTCCTGTCTGTACAGGCCAGTAAAAAGCAGCAGACACACAGTGGTGAGCTGTATTGCAACTTGCATCTCTTTCGTCAGATGCGATTCGATATGCACGCTGATGACCAGCTGGACAAAGAAATGAAGCAAGGTCACGAATCCGCGTCTGTTGGTTTCTTTCCATGTAATTACCCGGCCAGCCTCGGAACAACTCGGAAATCTTTTTCCATACTTTGACAAGAGCTCATGGGTAAAACTCTGCAAGCTAAATATGAGAAAGATTTTGAAAGTAGCCTTTTATAATCACATCCAGTTGATTGTAAACTTAAACTGCAAGTTGTTTACTTACTTTCATTATTTAAATTAAGTCATACAATTAATTAGAAGAACCTTTAAATGGATTGTCGGCTATTGTGAACATCATAGTCGACAGTCTTCTTATCAGAGGTGCGGTACACAAACCCTTCCACACACACATACATACGCAGGAACACACACTTCAAGGGGAAAACAAATGTGTCAAAGCACATTAAAACATTTTCACCCGAGGCTTTACATGATATTTCTCTTGGCTCAGTAGCTTTATCTCGTGCGAATTTCTGCAATCTTAGTGTTACACCTTTTCTGCCCTACAGTATTTTAACAGGCAATTTTTATTCCAACTGAATGGACACAGCTCTGCCAAGTGTCTAGGCTTGTGTTATTTTCTATATGTACAGTGCAAAATTTTTAAAATATAAAACATTACATTTAGTTGGTAATTTTTTAACTCGATCCTTAATTTAAGCAACGTTAGTGCATGTCTTCTTAAAGCTTCAGGTCAAAACTGCCATAAAGCAAGCAATCAAAAAATAAGCAAACAAAAGTGGCTGACTTTAAGTGCCCTTGTGGATGTTCTTATGTAGACTGAGAAGGAGTTGAGCATTCGAGTAATATCAGAAATAATGGTAATTGATCCCCTACAGGCAGACATTTTCACTCAGCTGGGAATGGCGTCAACAGTCTACAGTTCATGTGTGGCTGCACTGATGAAAAGAGCTGGTGATAGGGAATGGAAACTTCTACAATAGGGAGGCCTATTTGATACATCATCTGCAAACAGTGTATTGTAGCGAATCCAATGATCAACTGTCATTGTCCACATCTGTAGTTCTTATTAAAGACCCTACCACCTGCATAGAGACTGACTATTATGGTTCCATGTAATGGTTTTTGAGATATTCACTGATTTTCAGATGTATACTTGAGCTTATTCACACAGAATATGTCATTTAGGATTTTTTTTCCTGTTATGGGTTTTTTAATGTGCGGTGGGGATGGTGCATTTTAATACGTGAATAGAAAAACACATAATAGATCACTATTAGTCATGGTTTGGTTTCCCCAGAGTGTAGACCTCAACATTATTGAAACAGTGTGGGATTGTCCCGACAGAGCACAGAACATAAAATGCATTCAAGCTTGTTAGATTTGTACAAACTCTGTTTTTGCTTTATATACTGCATTTACATGTGTGTTCGCATATGTTTCAATAAACTGATATACCGACTGCCTATATAGTTACACTACCTACAGTACTACAATTTCTACATATAAATGTGAGCATTTAAATTCAAACTATAGTTTTTACCTCGAGTTTGGTGATATGTATTTCATCATTTGTGCCTGCAGGGAAAACACTTGCTCTCCATAGCTTAGCTTTGAAGGTGAATGAGTGCTTTTGTTAGCTAATTAGCTAGCGAGCAAACATTCATAAATATCTGGAGTTAACTGTGAGTGTGAACTCTGTACTTTTAGGGCTTTTAGAGAGGCACTTCTGCAGTCCTGTGTACCTAGATAGAAGTTAGGCCTACAGGTGATAAATAATACACTAAATCCTTTAACCCTCAAGTCACCAAGCTATCATAACTGAATTAGGTCATTTTTAATTTCATTTTACACAGGAATACTTTTAATGTCTACATTAGTTCCTGTAGAGAACAACACTTTGAAAAGCTGCAGTAAATGATTGATAGATGTGTTACAGCGTCTACAATAAACATAAAGAGAAAACTGGTTGTCAACTCTAAAATCCAAAGAGACATCTCTACAGGTTACGCCAATGCCCATTATTATTTACATAATTTAAGGAAGACAGTGATCCAATCTGCTCCTTTATTTTGTAAGGCTGGGGAGAAACATTTGTTTGCTGATTCTGATCCTGACCTCATGCAAAAATACATTTGGTTATGCTCCCATGCTTTATTGCAAATCATATACCCTCAGTTTACATTAAACTGGACAACTTTTGTTGGGCAACACTGCTTATGACAGCAGCATTTCCCAATATTTAATTAATTGGTTTGTTATTTGGTCCAAGTGTAACAGTCATAAATCGAGCTCTGATGAAATAAAATGCTTTTACAGCTTAACGCTCATATCGAGCATTGAGTTTTGTCTAGAGGCAGATGTCATGCCAAAAAGAAGTTAAAATATACAACACCTGTAAATCTAATGTGACAATTTTTCTTTCTTTATAAGCAATACGAAACTCTGCAGCCATGATAGTAACGGATTCTAACAAGCAAGCTTGCGTTTTATAGTCTCTACATTGGCTTTTAGAATTCATTTTAAAGTTTCCATGCTTACATACAGAAGTCTAAATGGACTAGCTCACTAACTTATTCTTGTTCATCCTCAAAATTTCTTAGTTGTTTCTCCAATATGATTGACTAGTGGGAGCAGTGTACCACTACACTACTGCAGCTACATTTAGCTTACACCGTGGACTTTATTACAGCGGTAGGTAGGATGGCACATCAATACAGGTTGTCTGGCTGTGTCTCCCAGCACAGTCCCAAGAGCATGGACGAGATTCCAAGCAGTTGCTCTCGGACAGCTGGACAAGCATGTAGAAGGTCCTTAAACCCCAAGTACCAGTATCTACTCCATTGTGCAAGAAGGAACAGGATGAGCATTACCAGAGTCCTGGAAGATTATTACCAGAATACCGCTGGTGTTAATGTCTCTGACCAGACAATCAGAAACAGACTTCACGAGGGTGGCCTGAGGGCCTGATGTCGTCTAGTCAGCCCTGTACTCATTGCCTGGCACCATACAGCTCAACTGGAATTTACCATAGACTACCAGAATTGCAGTTCCACCCCTGGCACCCGGTGCTTTTCACAGATGAGCACAGGTTCATCCTGAGCGTATATAATACAAGTAAAAGAGTCTGACGAAGCTGTGACGACCATTATGCTGCCTGTGACATGATTCAGCATGGTTTGGTGGTGGATCAGTGATGGTCTGGGGAGACTTATCCATGGAGTGATTCACAGGCCTTTACAGGCTAGGCAACGGCACCCTGATTCCCATCAGTGATCGGTATGACTGACCTGTTGTCAGTCCCTACGCTGATGTAGAAGGTCCTGGGGTCCTCCTGGTACACCACAGCACCCAACCTCATGTGGCAAGAATAAAAGAAAGACCTAAATCCATAGAACACTGCCAGGAACGCTGCCAGGTTGCACCTCAGACTGTTCAGAAGCAAGAGATGCCCTAGTCCAGATCTGAGAGAAGATCTCCAAGACATCATTTATCATCTCATTAGGAGCAGGCCCCGACGTTGTCAGGCATGAATACAAGCACATGGAGCCCATACAAGCATTTAAGTACCCTCATGAGTTGCTGAAATGAAGTTTTGGCCATATGAATTAGCTATCTGCATGATTTCAGCGTGAATTTAAGTTCATCCCTCTGTAGGTTTATCATTTTAATTGTTTCTAACACATTACCCAGTCCATATCAGTATAGATATGATTTTTCATTTTCCATTGAGATCTGATGTCTTTTTTGAGTCTTCCTTTAATTCTTCTGAGCAGTGTATTGCACATTTCTGCTAATCTACAAGTCTTCTTCTATAAACAACCACTGATTGATTTGTACCATTGATTCATTAATGTTGAATTCTTTGACAGCTGCTATTTTCCTGTGTTGTTGCTGTATATTAATGACTAACCTCGTATTGTGGATGGATTATCTCAGTTGTTCTCCTGAGGGAAGTTTGGTCCGTTTACAGCATCCTGCCATGCGATTGCATTTGTCCCTAACCATCAGGAACCATCACATTAACTTTTATCAAGTGGAAAAAGCGTTAGCGTTCATCCTCCAGCTTCACTGTGTTTATGTTATGCTAACATAGCTGTGTCACTAGCGATCAGCTAGTTTAGTAACTCTACAAACGTCACTGCTGCTTAGTTTTGTGTCTTCATTTATGTTGGAAGTGATAGCAGAGCTGTACATTTTTAAAAACATTTCAGAAATCTCTCAGTCAATACATGGTATATCAAGTTTAGGTGGAAACTAGCAAGCTAACTTCCTGCTAACTTCTAACTCCGTTGAATTTAATAAATTCTGTTTTCATGGATGCCTGGATACTAAACTTAATTGTTACACCTGGTAAAGCAGCAACACTGATCATTTTAATAAAGATGAAAGAATTTAGACAGTTTTTAACTCTCGGTGAGCCGCAGTATTCATTTAACTTTGGGACCTGAAGTGGAGCTGGGATCCAGATGACTATGAGTTTTCTTCTGCATCTTACTCATGACACCTCTGTTGATTAAATCGACCATTATCAAGCATTCTATATTGAAAATTATATACAGCAACAAAATATTTCATATCAAGTTTAATATAATATAAAAATCTCTTACAAACTCTACTCCAAGTAACTGCATTCTATTACCACTGTACAAATAAGTGATTCTAATCAGCTGAGCTGTCCTGAAGTACATGGTTCAGAGAAATGATGGCTTCTGTATATTGGAGGAGTTTCCTCCCCTGGGAACGCTGTGTTAAGGTCACTCATAGCTGGCAAACCAATGAGAGCAAAAGACTGCCAAAATTCTGGTGCTCTGCAGTAATTTCTTGTTTCTGATTTCTTTTCATGTTATGTCAAGAAGACCCACCCTCTGAGGCTTAGTCTAGCCTTGGATTATATCAGGAGAGCCAGAAAGCTGATTACATATCTGTAATCTTATTTTTATAAAAACATTTCCAGTGGCAGAAATACAGAGCAGGGCTGATATTTTTTTCCAACAAACCTCCCGTGATAATCAGATTTGCCAATTTGAAGCAGCACCAAAAACCACAGAGAAATGTTGCCATATTGTCTACGTAATAACGGTCAGCTATAAACCCAAATGCTTTCCAGCAGATATGCTTACACAACATCATCAAGAGAAAACATTTGCCATTAATTAACACTGTAAGTCATTTTCGGTGTTTCAAAGTGAAATAGGAGAAGAGACTTATGACAATCCCCTGAATTCCCTTTTTAACCATTTTAGTGAGCATAGCGAGCCAATTGTACGGGTGCACAAGACCAGAAGAGTTAGAAAAGCTAATTTTCATAGACACATCATAAACTCTATGACACCGCTGGCCTGACCTCTGCATGCATCAAAGCACTATTTGAATAATTTGTGGCACAACTCACTGTTCAAAACCCTGTGACTACTTAAGTGACCCACCTGTAAGACAGCATGTTATGAGATATGAAATTAATTTAGTTCTCGCTGAGACCTGTGATCCAGCGTCCTTAAACGATCTCATGGCATTAAACCCTGAGACTTGTAATCCTGTTTCGCCCACTATGGTGGAAAAAAAAGGAAAGTGGGAGTGAGAAAGCAAAACATGAGTGACATTTTACGACAGCATTTGAACCAGGAGAAAAACTGCTGGTAAACAATGTTGCCCTTTACTCTGCATGAGAGTCCGTGTTGTTGGAATAAGCACATTTCATTTTTAGTCCAACCTCATATCTGTGTGAGGATTAAAAAATAAGATAAAGGGGGACTTTTAGAATAAGGATAGAATGAGGATAGATAAGAGTGCATTGATGCACAGAGATATGTGTAAATGATGGTGAGTTTTATTGGGGCTTTATTATTGCACTGTGGTAGCAAATCTGTTACTTAATGAGTGATTCCCATCTTGATTAAGAAAGTACGGACTGTGGTGTTGCCCTTTCATGGGTTTCAACTGCGTCCAGAGACATCTATATTATCTTAGCGTTTCTAAATGTCCTGTAAGTTAGGCTCTGAGCATGAATGGTTATCTGTCCTTGGTCTACTCTTTCTCATGTCCAAAGTTAGCTGGAATATGCTCCAGCCTCCCTCCACCATAGATGGATAAAGAGAGAACAGATTAGGGGATACCCTCCTGTTTTAGCCAGCCGCATGGGAAGAAGAGCTTTCACATGAGTTGATTATCTGTGACAGAGCTGATAGATGGCATTTTCAAATGTAATTACTCACTCACCAGAGTAAATGAAGGTTAAGTGAGTAGCTTGCTGCATGTTGCATAAATGAGTGCCACACTGAGTTTCTCAGTATCCTTCCAATAAAAATATGTAAACTCAAAATACACTAACTAGTACTGTAAAAGTACTGGGCCACCACACCTACAGTAACCTCACAATGTAACCTACGCCTGATGTGCACCTCTCCAAAATGTGACCACACATCCCATTGGCACAGTCTGTTCAGTACTGTCTATTCCTCCTGTGAATTTCCAGCTACTTTTTCACCACAGATTTTGAATTGATTAGTGACAGCATAACAATCATTGCCTTATTATAAAGAATTTGAATAATACTCTGGAAATAAGAAATAACAGATATCAGCAAACTCTTGGCGCAAGAGTTCAAAATCAAAACGGGCATGAGACAATGTATGAAGATGGGACAAATATGAAAAAAAGGGACCCAGGCAAAAAAAGTCCTTTAAAACTGTTTGTATCTCTATAAAAAACAGGCACACACACCAGGACACAACCACAAGGTAATTAACATATAATGTATTATGGTGCACAACTATTAATGCGTCCAACAACATCACCCACTTGCTGAGGTCATATATAGGCTTTACAAGGACTTTCATAATCTGACTTGTTGCAGCTGTGGCTTCCTATTACAGTACCAAGCTCAAATTAAGTGAGCTCTCTAAAATAACCCATTCTTTCACAAGTGTTTGCAAAGGCATACTGAATGGATAGGTGCTTGATTTATTCAATAAATTCTGTTTTCATGGATGCCTGGATGTTAACTTAATTGTTACACCTGGTAAAGCAGCAACGCTGACCATTTTATTAAAGATGAATGAATTTAGACAGTTTTTAACTCTCAGTGAGCCCCAGTGTTCGTTTGACTTTGGGACCTGAAGTGGAGCTGGGACCCAGATTACTATGAGTCCACAAGGCTCCTGACTACGATAGCCTAGATGCTCCGACAATCCATCAAGCATTGCGGATTCATAGCTTACTAAAGTCATACTAAAACATTTTTTGACAGATTTTTGAGTGCCGTGTACCACATAAAATCAGCTCGAGGTCAGTAAGCACGACTAGAATTCATACATAAGGTGCACTGACAATTTTTGAGAAAATTAAAGGATTTTAAGTGCGCCTTGTAGGAGATCTGGCCCAATACATCTGTCCATATAGTTTACACTGAGTTCAATACAGAGCAGAAATCTACTTTTCCATCTCAAGTAAACATTTCCCAATGCTGTACAAAGTGAGATCGATTGATCTAAGTGGATCATAAATCCTTCTTCTATGCATCAGCTGGATAACACATGTCGCTAACAAAATAGATGAATGTTTTTTCTGTTTAAACTAACAAAAACCTCTGTCGGACAAGACAGCCACCACTTGTGACATCACATCGGATAGATGGATATTAATACACATATTTGCATTGAGTGTGTCAACAGCAACATGAATCAAAAAGCTCAGCCCACTAGATGTCACGATGATGCAAAACAGAAGAAGAAAGCTGTCACACTAACCTTTCACTTCTACGCTGAAACATTCTCCACATGATTAGTGAGGAAAATGCATCATTGTGACGCAAGCCAAGTTATAGTTCCCAAGAAGCTAATATAACAGGAAGATTCTTGCGATGCGAATGGCCTCAGAGAAATTGCAAGATTACCTTCACTGCTGACCCCAGTCTGCTGTATCAACAGGAAGCACTTGGGGGAGAAAGCCTCATTTTCTCTTTGTTTTGTTTAGTTACCCATAAGCCACGCCCAAAGACAAATTATATTCTCATGGATAATAAGAGTTTTTATGAATGTCGTTATTGAAAAGTTATAGATGATTTTACATAAGCCTAAATCAAAGTCATCTGCAGAGCAAATATTTTAACACAACCATTAAAACAATAAACATATATAATAAGTACAAATGCAAATATTGGATGAATGTTTATATGGAGAGTTTAAAAGTAGAAACCAGCAAACAACACACACACACACACACACACACACACACAGAAAGGCATCCCAAAAAAAACATTGCAAAGAACATTATTTCTTACTGGGATTGTCGTGGTTTTCACTAGATATCTGAAAACCCTTGACACCGTTCTGTTGTCAGAATTGAAATTTATCTTGTAATTTTTTATAGCAGGGCAAAACCTAAAAAATCTAACAATTGTGCTATTTCTTGTCACTTTCCTACTGAAGAGGCAGGCTGCGTGAGAGTTCATGAATGCATGGGGGCATTATTTCCAAATTTCCATGGGTGGGAAAATGTTGGATAACCAAGTGTTATTGTAGCGAACCATGCTGGTAATGCAGGAGAGGCAGAATTCAACGCGCCAACCGTATGAACCCAGTGAAAACAGGATTACTCTGTCCTGCAACATGATTGGACTGTTCCCAACACAATTTGGTGGAGCTTAGCCAGTTTAAATAGACAGCTGTGCTTAGTGAAGACAGTGCTAAATGCTGCAGCAGGATAAGCAAATTGTGGCAAGCAGATATTACTCTGTTCATAATGTCTTGGACCAAGCAGGATTCTTATCAGGGTCATGACCTGACAAATATATACAACACCTGACCAAATGACTAAATATAAACTCACTAGCCAACTGGCAGGCCATCTCTACTGATAAGCTGCCCATATACTAGATATAATTTAGGCTGGGTGGAGGCTAGGAGTAGTTATCATAAGCTAAAGCGGGTCATTTTGTGTTTTCTTGCCAGACAAAAAAAAGTCAAGTAATCCATTTGCCACCCTTGATGTTTATTCATCCCTTCCTTGTACAAACACTAGCTGTCAAAGGCACTTAACTCCAATTACACTGTGGGTTGTGCTCACTCCAAGCAGTGCAATCAGTTCTCAGTGAGAAACGATTTGACATGTTACAGTGGAACTCAATCCAGTTGTTTGACTGTGCTGGAGACATTGTGGTGGGACTGGAACGATCATTAAATGCTGAACGCTGTCATTTCATTGTTAATCTTGGACATAGACTCTCTGAGTATGTGTGTGTGTGTGTGTGTGACAAAGCAAGCGAATGTGGAATAACAAAAAAAAATAAGAGTCGAGTTTCAAAGAAAACACCATTCAAGTCTCCAGAAGCACAAAGCCTTTCTGGTCTCCTGGTCCAGGAGCAGCATCGCTGTGACCCAGTCCAAACACTGGAAAATGTCAACATTTGTTTACGGAAAGTTCTCCGAGGTTCAGACAAACAAAGTATTTTGTATTTGTTAAATAAAGCACGGAGATGTGCTGTGAAGGAGATGACCAAAACATAACGAGCACATACCACCACCCTCTAGAGACATTATCAAGCCCATCCAACCCCCACCACCACCATTCCCTCCACAATTAAGTCACAGGGCAGTTCCCAAATCCCTAGCTGTGTTTCTATAAAAGTAGTTTAAGCTCTTGAACTTTATTTAAAAAAAAAAAAAAGCCAACAAGCACAATGACAGGACTTCCAGAGTGACAAAGGGAAAGGGAAGTACAAATAAGCTGCAGGCCCCAGATGCTTCTCTCTTCTTCTCCTCTCTCGTGTCCCTCAGAGGTCATTCTTCCTGTTTAACGCAGCAAAGTCATCACACACAAAAAGCTGCAGAGGCAGAGATACTTAAGAATTGTCATCTGGTTTGTGAGTCCCTGCTAATGTCTATGTATATGACTCCAATTAAAGACTAAATCTGCCCTACTGCTGGTCATAACAGTGTGGTTGAGTAGTAAGCCTTTATGTTGCAGTTCTTTTGGTGCTTTCCAGCTGTGCTGAATGCAGGGTTTTTTATTAGCTACATTGAGCTTGATGGTGGAGAATTTATCTTCTTGTAACTTTCTGTCTACGCTGTTAAACACGTGTCTTTCTAAGTCTTTACACGCCAAGGGATATCGTTATTACATGTCACATTTGTCCTTGGATTTAATATCAGATAGCGCGCTTTGTACTGGAATTGCTACAACATTGCCAAACATCTGGAGTCAGGGAAACACCCTCTGAATAAGCAGCAAACAATTCATGATTCAAAAAGCGTGTGTCATGTCACCTTGAAATGGAAAACAGATGTAACATTAATTGCTGAGAGTTTATTTTTTTGCTGGTGATCTCACAACAAGGATAAGGCAAAAGATCATGACCTGACTTTAACTATCTGCAAGCTCCACAAAAAAAAATGGATAGTCCCAAAATGACTAACATTCAGAGTACACAGAGATTTTCCTGCTTATAGTTATGAGAAAACAGTTTCCAATAAAAAGATACTTAAATGCCGCTGGCTTTGCCTGCTTATATGTTCTTGTGCGTGCGTGTCAGCGAGTACGTATGCATATTGCAGTGCTTTTGCTTGAGAGCTTTGGAGGCTTTTCCTTGCCAGTAGAAAAGAAGAAAATAAACACTGCCTTTATTACAATAATGAATATGCTTTGGGAAGCAAATGATATAATTTTCCACTAACTCCCACTCATAAATGGCCAAGAATGGCTCAGGGAAACCTGTGACATTTGACTTTACTGGCACAAACATTGCGGTACTCTGCTATTTCTTGACCCCTGACCCCTCACTTCTGAAAACTTACAAGACCTACACGCCATTTAACTCAAAGCCTCTCTTGCTAATTGAGCCATCCGGGTACAACAAAGTCTGATAAACACTTGAGTTGACATTGTCATTCAAAGTTAAGGCCTTAAGCACTATCACAGCTCTCCACATGCAGTGTGTGCAGACAGTTTGCCAACACCTGCAGAGATCCTTCATTACAAGACTGATACAAAAGACATCAGCAGCAGTGCAGATGCCTCTTGTCCATGCACACTACACATGCAGTGCACTGAGCCAAGCTCATTACTCTGCGTTCACACTGGGCAGCAGCAGCACTCATTCAGAAAAGAGAGCCAGCTCAACATAACACCACGGATAAAGAAAGAGACTCGTAAGATTAAACATTTTCATGTAAGCTCCATAATCATGTTGGTGGTTTTAACGTAGTCATTGTCTAGTGAGCACAGTTATTCATTATTCATCCTAATCTGACTTGTTCTGATCTCTGCAAAGTGGAAAAGAGCACAAATACTCCTTCATGTAGGTCAGAGTCTAAGCTTGCGGTTCCAGCCACTATCAACGCACTCAGGTGCTGCACAGGTGAAACAATGGTCTTAGTGTGTCGCTTCCATCTCGCTGATTAATCCATGTGGAGGTGGAGTGCAGCACTTTCCAGTTGTCTGGCGGTATATATTTGCATAGTAGAGGTCAGGTACGACACAGGGCTCACTGTGTTCAGCACAATAAAAACAAGGAGCTGAAGCAGACAGACCGGGAAGGTATTAAAAATCGCACCGCTTAGAAACTACAAAGGAGACAAGAAGTGTCATCATTTCCACAACTTTTGACTTTAGATGGTTTAAAAAATAAGGTGTGCTGAAGAGTCACCGTGACATCACAACGATGGTCACGGTCATGTCATGAATCACAGTTTCCATCTATGAGGTACAACACATAAACAGGTCCACATGTTTGTTAGCTGGTCATCTGGCGCCGCATTAAAGCCTCCTGGATCCAATGAAAGTGTAAATCTGTGTGAATATGATCTAACTTTTGAAACTTTTCCGATGTTCACACAAGCGAGTACACATTTTCCCGAGACAAAGCCCAGTTTCTTGTATGGGCTCTAACACGCCTGCTAAACAATATGGCAAGCTGGTTTGACTGGAAATTTGATAGGCACGGCTATGGAAATCAAGAGAGCAAAGCATGTGACAGTTTAACATGACAAACTCTGACACTTTTCACACCCCGTGCGTTAACTGAGTCAGTCCACACTGGGAGACTGGCTCTCAGGGAACACTGTTTGTCTTCTCCTTCTTTTCCCATTCATAAGGCTGTTGTTGTTATAATAAAGAGGTAAAGGATGGGTAATATCAGGGAGGAACAAAGTTTTCCTAATTTTTTATTTTTTTTTTAAATCTAACAAAAAAGAAGGAAAAAAAAACAAAAAACAATGACTGTGCCCCCCCTCCCCCGAATTTATGTGTGACTGCAGCACAATTTGGAGCAGGCCTATTTATAGCCGACTACCGCCACCCCGCAGCCTGAAAGTCACACCAGGAGATTTTGGGAGGGGAGTCCTTGAGCTCCTCTGTCAATGCGAAGCATTGCAGTGACAAGTTTGCTGATGAGGTTGGTGACTGTGAAGTCGCACTGCACCGGTCCCTCCCCTAAAGCACAAGCCTGCATCCTTCCAACACACTGAACCTAAGTACATACACTCCAGCCCATGTGCGTGCATTTACACACAAACCTACCGCATGCACTCACTTGCACACACATGTAGATGGCTTCTAGTATTTGATTAGCCGTGGTGATGAGCTGGTGATGATAGTGTCAGTGTTTACTATAACCGCTGTCACACCGTATCAGTATTTGCTTTGATGTCATATTACAATCGCCAGTGTGTGACTTTTGCTCCACTGCCAAGTCCATAGAAAGATAAGCTACTGTCCTACAGCTACTGTTATCAATTAAGAGGAGTGACAGACAGAAAAGGCAGGGCAATGTGAGAACTTACTTTAAATCCTTTTCAGAAAGTTCCAGAAAGAGATTATTTGTCCGCTAATCTTCTGTTTCCTCTCTGAGTCCAAATAAAAGATCGAAAACAAACAAAAGTGTCTTGTGTGCATCTCACACAGCGCAAGTCCCACTCCACTGCTCACTGATGTTCTCTGGAATAAGGAGGGAACTCTGTTGCCAGCTCCCAGGTTTACGGCCAATCCCGTTAAAGTTCTTTCTGACTCTTGGCCAATGGCGTGCGTCTCATTCTCCAGCCCTCCCCCCCCCTCCTCTTCCTCCTGCTGCTGAAGCTTCTCATGATTGTGGACAAAGTCATAGTTGTGGAGTATGACAGAGTAGGAGGAATTACTGTAGTATTTACAGTGTGAGAGAATAAGAATAGAGCAGCGGTGGGGAAGATTTCCATTACGAAAGAGCGAACAAGTGGACAGATAAAGAAGCCAGAGATTAATTATAGTGGTTGGTTTTACTCTGTCAGGATTCTTTTCTCTTTTTTAAAGCGTGATTTATCAGCACGGCTTATTAAGTTTAAAATAGTACAATGCTGCTCCGTTTTTTTAACTTAGCTCAGGCGCTGACAGGTTTAATTATTACATGGATTGCAATAAAGGAATAATGATGGGGGGTGATGGGTCACTCCGTCCTCACCCTAGATCATCTGCTTATCTTTTTAGCATCTGTTCACAAGAAAATAAGGACTGTGACGCAAAAAGTGACAAAGACTGAATCGTGTTTGTCGTGTTTTTCTACATAGCTGCAGTTCTACAGATGATGTGACACCCTATTGCTTCAGTAGCCAGAGGGAATATAGCATGCTCCGAAAGACATGAATTGCCAATGCTCCCAACAACACACTGACAGATATGGCTTGTGTTGCAGGGCCAGTGAGCATCTGCTCTGCTTGTATACCACGGAAACCTCTCTAGCTATCAGTGGTACTGATAACAACTTACCTGATAACATGCACACTCAGACCTCTTTCTTTTTGCCCCTGAGGGGCTGGAGCCATGGTGTTTGGTCAAGAGGGATTCTCACCTCAGTCGAGAGGTGGAATTAGTCAGGTTGCTTTTACTCCAGCTAGTCTTCGGGCAAAAGCATGAGCAGCAGTAGCAGAGAGTCCTTTTTCACAGGGTAGATAATTACGATGATATTTAAATCAAACTGCATTTTCAGCTTGTGTCAAGTACTTTTTTTAAAAGCAATTCCAAGAAAATTATGGAAAAGAAAGAAAAGGAAAGAAAAAGAGAAATAATAAAATGGTATTACATATAAAAGTCGTGTACCCAAAAACACATTTTCATCCAGTCTTTTGTTTGAGCCTAAGCAACGTTGAGCCTGTGTGTTCATAAATTAGTATATGAATTTAAAAGCTACAGTTGGTTTGATGCCTTATGTTATGGGTGATATATGAGAATATATCAACACTCTATTGAAATATTAGCTTTATGTCTAGAGGCAGATTCTCCTTTAGTGTAACTCTGGCCATAGAGCACGTACACTTTACCGGCAACTTCACTGAGTACACCTGTTCATCAATACAAACATCTAATCAACCAATAACATGCATTTAGACATGTAGACATGATCAGGACAACCTGCTAGAGATCAAAGCGAGAACCAGGATGAAGAAGAAAGGGGATTTAGGTGGCTTTGAAGGTGTCGTGGTTGGTGCCAGAGGTCAGAGGAGAATGAACAGACTGCTTTGAGCTGATAGGAACAGATGATAATCCACCTAACCACTTTTTACAGCCAAGGTACAAGTCCAACAACGAAGCTAAGGCTTTGGACACTGAGGCTATAGTTTAGAAGACAGAAGTACAGAAGATTTGTAAAGAAAAATGTTGCCCAGTCTGATGAGTCTCAATTTCTGTTGCGACATTTGGTATGTGGGATCACCATTTGGTGTAAAGAACATGAAACTTGTCCATCCTTTTTATGACCACAGTGTGCTCCAAGGTGACCAGATCTCAATCCAATAGTGCACCTTTGAGAGAACGGGAGACTGCATCCCACACGTGGAGACAACAAATCTGCAACTTTGTGATGCTAACTGGTTTCCAGCACTGTGTTGAATCTGTGCCATGAAGAATTAAAGAAAAGGAGGGGGATCAACATGTTACTAACAAGCTGTAAGCAGCAAAGTTACTGATGATACGTTCAGTTATCCATGTTGTTGAGTAGATATGAACTCATATTCCTGCTTGTGTTTCTCCGTGTTCATATTTCCTTGTTTCCCGTGTTGCTCGCCTTTACCTTCCTTTGTTTAAAAATTGTATTCTGTGTCCCTGTGGTTTTTCCCACCCTGTATTTTTGGACCTAATTTTCCTGGTTTTTCTCTGGTTACGTTGCATCCTTTGATTTCCTTCCTTTGTGACTATCTACCCCACCCTTAGCAGGATCATTGTGTTCAACAGTTATCACCTGTGTACAATCAGATGTGTGCGTATAACAGTGTCACTCTCAGTGTCAGTTTATGTATTCCCCCCTTTCCTCTGTTTAACTTCCTCAGTGGATTTCTCTTTTGTTATATCTGTTATGTGAACTGTTTTTGCTTTTTTTTCCTTCTTATTTTTTTTATTTGTTGCAGCTTAGTCTGGTGTTTGCATTCAGGTACTTTTTCCACTAAATTTGATATATTACCTAAAAAGTCAAATTGTCTTTTGGGAGTAACTTTGTGGTAAATATCGAAACAGTGGTTCAGTTTTATGACAAGCATGCAAAAAGGCAGGCAGGGGTACATGCAGGAGAGCTGGCGAGCCCTCAGAGAACAGCCAGGCATGCAGGCTAGGCTTCAGCAAAGAAAGCACAGTGCTACTACACAAAGCTGTCTGGCCCCAAGGTTTGTCAAACTCACAGGAGTGGAAGGGTTATGCTAATACTGTGCAAAGGGTGAACACTTTGTTCTTCTTTTGCACTGTGGCATCACAACATCATACACCGGAGTAAACAGCAGGAAATGAACACACATTTACAACTGCAATTTGTTGGAGGAAAGGGAAATTGTTTTGTGTTAAACCTGTAAACCTGTAAAGACTGGGAATTCCTTGAAGACATGATAAACTGGGAAACAAGCACCCATTCTCTACTGCCTCTCCCTGAGCAGACATGACAGGTTTACAAGCACAGAGGCAGCAGCTGACATACACACACACAGTGTGCCAGACTCCGTTGGCTTAAGACTTATTGAAAGACAAAACGGCAATCAATAAGTCTGGTTTGGGATGGGTAATACACCGCTGCTGAGTAGATACATAACTGCGTAACATCCCCCTTGCCAAAACGCACCACATTTGTTCCACTGCAGTGCACGGAGAAGTATCACAAAAGCTGTTGACGGGAACCATCTCTGTAGGGGAAAGGTGCTCTTCATGGTGTGAATTATGGAGACTCAGTCCTCTGAAAAAAAAAAAATGTTCCCAAAGGGACAAACACACAGAGGAAAGTAAAGTCGCCTTCAGTGTGTTCCAGTGTTTTCCTAAATGCAAGGATGAGATCATTCCATGCTTTCAGCTGTCATTTTTCTCAAATTCTTGGACAAAGATGAGTAACAAGGGACCCGGACATAAATAAACGTAGTGTTTGTCTTTGTAGAGCTTATTGTAGCAGATCATCTATGCGGTGAGTGACGTTAAAAACATAACGTGATTACAAGGTGTTAAAAAATCTGTCTTCCTGTAGAACATCACCCCTGTCAGGTCCACCAGGCTTCATTTTTAATGAGCATATCAGTGTGAAGACATCACAAATGAAACCTGTAAAGCTGGGAGCACATTTATATGTGTTATTTAAATTTTGATCAGCCAAATAATACCTGTCTTTAGCCTTAAGGGAGCTTAGGACAATGAGAAAAGGGTGCGGAGAAAATTATGTTGTAATTAGTAAAAAAGAAAAAACACAAAATACAAATAATTGACAGAGAACCATCTGCTCTCTGCTGACAGACTCAGCAGTAGACACACAAGCACGCACAAGCACACGCATTTGCCCCAGTCACATCACTCGATTTAATTCACCTTCAATAAACTGCACTGTGCATAAACTTCTCGTGTCACAGAAGTTTATGTCAAAGAGTGACTTTTCGCCTCATCTCTTCTGTTCATCCTCTTGTTCTTTCTGTGGTCACTCATCCCCTCCAGCAGCCTCTGTTCTCCCCGATACAGCCACGATTTTTTATTTGTTCATTGTTGTCCTCTGGAAAGTTTCCAAGGTGCTGTCACTCCTGAAGAAGATGGGTTATATGCTTTCCAAACAGTGGTCAGGACTAGTATTAAAAAAGCAGACATGCTCAGATCTTGTTGATCTTACACATGATGCCTGGAAGCATCCTGATCTGGTGAATTATAGAGAAAACAGTTACCATTGCAGTCTCGCCCTTTAAGTCTAATTATTCTCCTGACAGTCACCACCGATGTGGTCAGCACCGCATTCGGTCATCCAAGGTGGCTGTCTCCATCTATCCACACAGCCATGCCTGGTGGTTTAAAAAAAATCCTTCCTTTCAAATCACCTCATGTTCATATGAGGTCAGCTGAATTTATTTCAAACTGGAGAACTTACAGCTTACCATTTCTGAATTGTAGCTGCTTATAAGGTTTTTGGCTGCTACTGTGTGCATGACTATATTTGATGATTGAACTCACAATAGAGCAAAATCAGAGGTTGCCGGATGCATTCAATTTTTCCGCAACTTGTCTTCAAACAGATGTGGGTCCAATTCAGACTGACAGCAGTCACTCTCAGACAAATTGCCAAGAAACTGCAATCAGTTGCAATCAGTCTGCACAACGAGCGCAACACATATACATTTGTCTCTTTGCAGTAGGAGACTTGACTTAACTGGTTGCCAGCTGGTTGTGTTCCAGTTGTATATTTTCATATAAATATACAAACAGAAGCAATTATCTGTGACAGTTTGCAGCTAATCACCATCCTGCAGTATCTATGTCACCATTTAGGCAAGAATGACTTTATTTCAGTTTCAGATCTATGAGGTTCTGGCTGGACTCTGAATTTAAGTAATTAATGTGAATTTTTGTGTATAAGTAGTATCCATAGTAGTCATTCACCTTTTCACTATTACGTATCTCTTTTGATCATTTAAGCATTTCTCAGTTATTTTAGTTACCTCTTAATCTTTCTTCTCAAACTTGTTCAGACCCACTTAGTCCTTATATAATTATTTGACTTGATATTTTCACATACTCCAAGGATGTGCAGAAATCCCAGACAGCTGATTAGGATGGTTCTTGGACACCTCTTAGGTGAGGTGTTTCCGGCATGTCCAATTGGGATGAGACTCTGGCACTAACCCATAATGTGCTGGAGCGATCATGTCTCTCTGCTGCCATGGGAGCACCTTGGTATAGAATAGCTAGAGGTGGTTGCTAGGGAGAGGGAGGCCTCTGCTTAGAAAAGATGACCAGAAAAAGTGGTAGAAAATGTTGCATGGATGCATTTTTAAATAATAATAATGGCTAAACTACTCAGAGGTTAACTCAGAAATCCTTTAAATGTGCTTCATCAGGGCTGTAAGAGCCCAGTAAAGGAAAAAAGAAATAGAAAAAACACTCAAGGCCTTCAAAATAGAAGTAATGCATTAATCTAATTTCTAAAATCAGTCTTCACAAATATTTTATTAGAACTACTTAGTTCATATGTTTGTATTGCTTAGGGCTTCTGTATGTCTATGTGATTAATAGGGACAGAAATGCTACAAAGCGATGGACTGCGACGGATAGCATATTCAACGATCCATTTAAAATGTAATACTATTAAAATAAGTGGCACTGCACAGATGCAATTAGAGCTTGCAGAACTCATATATTAAACCCATGTGGCACAAAAACTGTTGTTGGGAAGAGTGATTATTTCAGACCTAACTGGCAGTTATTTAATGATCCATGTTTAATTGGCCATATCAAGATTTTGTTTGTTTTATTCCTAATGTTTAAAATGCAGAGATGGCCGTAGCTGACACTGTCTATACATCTGATTCTATATTTTCTACTTTTGTTGTTCCTCATTAAGAAAATATGAGTATGAGTGTTTGAATGCAACAGTAAACATGACAACACTAATTAAGCCAATTAACATTTCGAATTTTTCGTGCATGTATCTTGCAATGAAAGACGGGAATAACTCACGCTTGATTTATTTTATTTCTTTTTCCTGTGTTTCCAATGATAAGCCATACCACACAGCCATCCTCTATCACATCCTCTCCTACACTGAAGCCAGGGAAGGACCTGCGAGGGTGGCTTGGAGACAGACAGGGGTTGTTGGAAATCATCACAAAGCAGAGCAATCATGCATGGCCTCCCAGCGTTGGCCTGTCCTGCTGCTTTTTCCTCATTTTCTCCATTCAACCGTCGTTTCAGCACTCATATGCCACATTTTTAAACATATTTGTAGGAACGCAAGGGGGACTTCATGATTTTTTCCATCCATAGCATGCTTCTTAAAAACCTGACAGGCTGAATTGAGATGCTGAATGACTTCTTTTGGAAGTGTAGCCATAATTTTGGCTGCAGGACATTAATATCTTTTTTTGGTCAGTTGGTGGAAGAAAAAAAATCGTTTCCTGTTTTAGAAACGCAGTTTATACAATTGAGTCCTTCACCCAGCGCAGTTTGTTATCCTGCAAACTCAAAGTCATCAGAGAATCAGTTTTAAATAGCGTTATCAGCACCCTGTCACAAAAACTTGGCGTATCTTGACATGGTACGCAGGAAGTCTTTAAAATTTTGATGAAACTAGATAAGTGCAGGTGAGAAGCATTTGAATATCATGCCCTTCAGAAAAAAGAAAAAAAACCCCCAGCAAAGACCAAACACAGGTCCAAGCTGACAAATGCATCAGGCCCGTTAGTTGATCCTACTGTTCACAGAAACTTCATCAAAAATGGTGTCAGCGGGTGGATGGGTGTCAAGAAGCCGTTCTTAAGGTAGGGAAGCAGTGAGAAAAGGCTGAGGTATGCCAAATTAAACAAACGTTGACTGACTGTCCACAGGTTCAAATCGCTGTCAGTATGTATGGAGGTCAGGAGAGAAGTGCAAGAGTGCATTTTGGCCAGAGGTGATAAACCTTGTAAGACTGATCAAAAGTACCATGAAAAAGCCATCAGATTTTGACCCACCATCTACCAATACCATCTGGAAAGCATCTTATTAGCAATAACTTCATTTTTTCACATGACAATGATCCCAAACACGCCGTCAGTGCAGTAAAAAAAATTACCTACATACAATAAAATCAGATCTTCCTCCTCAAGACCTGCACTGCAACATTTTTGAAGCAGTGACAAAAAGGAAAAAGGATCCAAAGAAATCCTTTAAATGTCCTTGCAGAAACTTGGAAAAGTGTTCCAGAAAAGGACTCATAGAAATCACTAAAAAAGCTTTGAGTGCACTCAGGTTGTGTAAAAGAGTGAAGATGGTCATACCAAGTACTGACTTTCAAGCTTATCAGTTTTGTACAAACTGTTTTTGGCTTATATGCATCATTTTTATGTATGCAATTTTTGATGCAAAAAAGAAATGAGTATCTCAAGCTTTCTGAATTAAGAAATCTGTAATCGTCAGTTTTATAATATGCTTAAAACAAACAGGCCATGGACAACCTCAGTTTAACAGCACACCTTGCTGGTGACAACTGCTCATTACAGTTTGGCCAAAGCAATTTCACAGTCTGTGTGGAGAGAATCTACACTGGAGTTTGTCCTTAAAACCGTGTTTAATAACTGTTATTAAACGTAGTTTTCGCAATGTCATCCATCTGCTTAATTAAGGCCAACTCACTCATCTCAAACAGTCAAACTCGATATTAGCTTGTTACTGGACAGTTGTAATAAATATCCAGAGTAGAAATAAACGGCCAAAGGCAAGAAAACGTTTTCTGAAGTTAATCATTTATTTATATAAATACATATAAAACACAATATAAACATGTAATTTTTTGTTGCATTTTTCTCCATTAATACAAGGAGGGGTCTGGGGAAAAAGGCTATATTACATAACTGTAAATATTTTGTGTTGTGCGTTTGCACACAGGGAAAAGAAAAGAAAAAAAAAAAAGTGTAAATCTTTCCACACAAAGCTCCTGTGTCCTCAGTCACCAGAGACGCAGAGTGTTATATTCACTTCAGGTTAAAAGGTCATCATAACATACAAAAACTATTCAAGCGTTAAGTCCGAAAAGGCCGACTCCAGCTATGTGAAGACCCCGTTAGTCACAGAATCTCAACACATGAAGCATAGCAGTCAAGCAAAGCTGCTCATATCTTCCAACTGAATGGCTAAGTTGTGCATATTGTGCAACTCTTGTAATGGTCTTAATTTTTGCATTATGTCTCTGCAAGGAAGCAGCAAAAACTCTCGCTAAAGCTCTGCTCTGGATCCTACAAGAACTTCATCTGCCCTCCCCGGCATGTGTCACATCAACAGTTCATAGGAGACTTAAGTCAGGAGCGTAATAGGATGCCATTTAAAGACTGTATTTTGTCTTGTGTAACGAATGTCTACACCATGAGCAGCAGCTGTGAATCAAGCAGCAGAGAAGTGGACGTGCGCTCTCAAAAACGTAAACCCGGTTGTGCTTGCTTGTAGCCCTTTGAACAAAGACCTGAAAAACAGGACGCGTGGCTTATGAACGGTCGTTCTTTTAGGGAGAGTGAAATAAACAACCCTTAAATTCAGTGCACAGTTTAAAAAAAGAAAAAAAGAAAAAAAAGAAAAGTCTTCTGAGAAGTAAGATCAAATCTTAATAAAAAGGGTTTTTAAAACAAACAAAAAAAAAAGTTTTGTGAGGAAGCCAGTATTCCTGCACATCTGAGGGTCTCACTGAAAGAGCCCTATAGAGCATGTGGTCAGTTTCTAAGACTTTAATGTATTCATTTCTTACGTGTTGACATCTTTGTGGGAGAACTTTGGCTTTACCTTCAGTAGGAATCAGAAAAAGCTAAACAGAACCTTTCCGTTTGGTTCAGTAACCTTAAATATAGTTTCGCTTATAATTTAAAGATTGTCTTTTGCAGTTTGTAAGTAGAGGAGTTACCAAAAAAACAAACAAACAAAAAAAACAAAAAACAAAACTGGGGTTGGATCTCAGACTACTACAGTAGTTTCCTTATTTAAATTAAGTCAACCCCAAACCCCTGAGAAGCTGCTGCGTCACTCATCCTTGTCATGATTGGCGTTTCCATTCATGACGCCGTTGGTGTGGTGCGACCACGTCTGAGCCTGAAGGACCTTTGGCAGTCTCTTGCCCTTGGTGTAGGCATGGTACCAGAAGTTGAGGAAGAGAAACAAGAAAATCAGGCCGTACAGGCCGATGATGTAGACGAAGATTGGGAACTGGTAGGGGCAGTCCTTTATGAAGAAATACTGGGAGATGTGGCTGGTCACCATAACAAACTGAATCTACGAAGCAAATAAAACACAGAGTGGTTAACTTGGTGCCAAGATTTAACACAGGCCTTTGTAAAGAAGAGCAAAAATGAATAGACAGCCATTTGACATACGAGCTGGATGGTTGTGAGGTACTTCTTCCACCAAAGGTACTTCTGGTACTTGGGTCCCATGGCAGTCAGTCCATAGTATGTGTACATGATAACGTGAACGACACAATTAAGCAGGGCGTGGAATGTTCCCAGTCCACCTGTAACAGGGAGTGGATGAGGAATTGCGAAAGCAAATGTCAAAGAGTTCATATACTGTCATGGAGGAAGATTGCTTGTGCATCGAAGAAGAGGAGGTTGTGGTTTTTACCTGCAGAAAAGCGGACACCGAACCACCAGGTGAATGGCATGATGGAGTGATGGTAGACGTGAAGGAAAGTCACCTGGCTGTTCTTCTTCCTCAGCACAAAGAAAATCTGAAAAGACACATGCAGAGCTTCAGAATAAACTGGGTGAGGCCTGGGTGGATATTACAAAGACATAGGTATGCAACTTTCCCCCACTTACTGTGTCCAACATCTCAATGAACTTTGAGAAGTAGTAAAGCCAGCACGTTGCTGCCATCTGGAGGAGAAAAAGTGAGAAAACTTTAGCACCGGACCCACAAACATTGAACAATTGAACTACTTGTTTGTTACAAAATGTAATCAGATCATCTGAAATTAAAAATAGTGACTTACCCTCATGGCTTGTGGTGAGTCAGAGTAGTCCACCAGGTCGCAACGAAAGGAATATCCGGTTCCCCATCCTGACATCACAAACTATGACAAACAGTGGAAGTTTCAGTTACATGAACAAACAAGACAAGCAGGAAAGTTCAATTTATCAGCTCCTCAGTGTCATTCATTTCCCACGAGCTTTTCATTTAAAAACGGATTTTTATACAAACAGAAACAAAAGCAGTTCTGATAGCTAGTCTGCACCACCCAAACCCAACCCCAACCCTATTGTAGGACGTGCGGGTGGAATTTCTAAATCTGCCAAACCATTTCATCAACCCATTTCTCATCTCTCCTTACTTATTTTTCACCTTCACTGTAACTCAAAGCATGCTGCTGAATCGCATGTCTGCAGGTTAATTTCTTGACTTGCATCATCTGCTCCACCCAAAAAGGCACGCCACATATCTACAATTAAATCTAGCTGCAAATCACAGCTTTCCAAACAGACATGAACACAAACAGCAACGTGTCTGCGACTGAAAATTCAGTGCGACTAATTTACAACGTAGTGGTTGGCCTCCATCCACCATGTAATGTTTTCCTTCAAGTTTACCTGAACGTGTCCGATCACTGAAGTAAAAATAAATTCTGTCACTCAGGTTCATTGGTAAGCAGTGAAACCAGAGTTATGTGGAACTATAGGAGGATTTGCTGAATACAAAGCATTTTAATAAGGAAATGACACCTGCTGATCTGGTTTAGCCTCAAAAAACCAGTCCATGAAGGGGGAAAAAAAATAAGTGTATTTCACAAGAGGGTATGTGTCACAGCGCTTTGAAACAATGTAAGACGTTCACTCCCTGTATGGCATGCAGTGCAAAACCTTCCAGGAAAGGATTTAAAATTCCCGTCGGCACCAACTGAAGTAAAAAAAAAAAAAAAAAATAGTACGAGGACTCACCTCATAGCACATGTAGAGGGACAGGGCCACCACGCTGAAATTGTAGACTACAAGAACGCCTTTGAGGTCAAAGGCTTTGCGATTCTCCATGATTCGAGGCCCCAGTGATGTCACAAAGTAAATGTATGCCATTATGATGATGGTTTGGGGGAGAGGAGACGACATGAGCAGCCAATTCTCCGTCCGTCCGTCTGCAAAGGAAACCATGTAAAGTGGTTTGAAATAAAATATGCAGACAGAAAACCAAAAGAGACAGCTCAGAGACGGAGCTTTTGATCAAACACTCACCTGCATTTTGCATGAACTCATCATAAATGAGCGCAACGGTGGACTTTATGCTTCCAAACTCCATTTTAAGACAAGCTGCTTGTAATTCACCTAGAAGGAGCAGAGGCAAAGGTTACAGTGTCAGTTTAGACTACAAGTTCAGTGGCATTTGGATGAAAAGCAGAGCACAGAAGCAGGCTCGGTGATATTTGTATCTAGCAACCTCAACCCAAGTATGTAGGGGATTTTGAATATGTATGAATTTAGTAAATAAAAACATTAAATGTTTACATTTATTTTTTCTTTTTAAAAGGGAAACAAGACAGCCATTAATGATGGTAATTTTTACTACCTCCTAAATGTTTTACGCAAAATGCAGAGGAAGAACTAGAATGGTTTGCCTCGGGGGAGGGAGGAGGAAAAACAAGTGCAACAGCACTGCTCACTGAGACACAAATTCCTCGGGATGCACTATTGCAGGATGAGTCCTTAACGCATGTTTAAAATAAAAATTAAAAAAAAAAAAAAATGAACCATGTTTCAGTTATAGTTTGGGTTAGGGTACACTGAACTACAGTTAACTACAAAGTCTCAAAGACTGGACTGTTTGAGGGGGAGAGAGAGAGAGAGAAAAAGACCACTCAGCTATTCTTGGCTGCTCTTCTGAGGCAGACAAAGCCAGAGTGTGATGGGAGTACAATGAGTAGCAGCCTCTCTCA
>VUQR01033033.1:6455-19075 GCA_015108515.1 Hemichromis elongatus
AGATTTTGGTTTGTTGCTTCAAGTCGACATTATGCACAAGGGTAGTCAGACACCAAGTTATTCTATAATAAGTTTTATTAGTACAACAAGGATGAACATATAAACAAACAACAAATAAACAATGTAAACCTTTTACAGGACTATAAAACACCAAAACACATCCAACATTTGATCAGGGATCTCTCAGGGATCCGTTTTGTTCATTCAGTGTGGAACCTCAGGAAGCAGTTGCGGTCGGGGGTGAAGCAGAGGTGCACATTGCCTTAGGTTTTACCATTGCACGCTGGCACCCTGTATCGTCCGTTGTCCCCAGTCACGATCGGCCAGTGGGCTGTTTGATCCAGGCGGACATCTTGGACTGGAATGGTAGCTGTGCGTCCTTTCTTCCTGTTCTCCTCTTATGCACCAGCAATGGACTGTCTGGGATGACCTCTCTTCTTCTCCAGGCTCTTGCCACACATGCAGAGGCCCTCTGCAATGTATGATTTGAAGGTATAGATCCTCATTTGGTCTTTCTGCTCTATGCCAGTGCCTTTACAGTCTCTTCTGTAGAGCAGATGATCATGTCCAGGAAGTGGAACACCAGCCAGTGGTACCATTTCTTGGATCTAACTTTGTTGCGGTAGAGTGTAATCAGTGAGTCGAGCAGGTCCACCCCAGCCACGTTCTTGTTATATTCTTGCACCACAGCAGGGCAGGGGACAGTGATGTGTTTCTTCCGCTTGCGATCCCACCTGCAATGACAATAATAGATCATTTATTTATTGCTTGACATTTGAAAACTCGTGCCTGCTCATTGGGAAATAACTCCAGACTACACCTGCCTGCCCTCCTGCTCACTCACCACTTTGGATCCACCGGACCCCAGGTCAGCCGTTTCACCTTCTCAAGGACTCAGGAATTACTTCACCTCCTTCTCAATGCCTCACCTCCACAACCTGCAAGCAAGCTAGAAGGACTGTTACACTCTCCCTCTCTCGTAATCCACTTTTACCCAGCTCTAATTCTGTTCTCCTCTCTCTCCAGTGTGACCATTACTCGCCTGCCCCGATCCAGTTGCCCTTGTGTTCCTGTCACTCTGATAGACTCACGGCCACGTTTCCGCTCCAGTTTTGCCACGTCCTTGTAAATTCACCCCTGTCACGTGTATTGTACACTCACTAATAAATTGTGGTAAAACGCTCTCTTGCCTCCGCTCTGGGTATCTGCGTTTGGGTTCTGTTCAAGTTGCTGGCCTCCACCCAGCGTGACAGTATTGTTGTGTTTCCATCACTTCTGGGGACATTAACTTACATTTATTTCCTGGAGACTTATCCTGACCCTACCCTTCACAAGTCTCTACCTGAACCTAACCCTAACCCTGACTCAAATCTTCACCCTAAAATTTAATTTAACAAATAATCAAATATACTTCTAACATATTCATGCACATACAAGTATTTTATATACATTCATTTCACTATAAACATGTAAAATAGTGATCTTTATCTTACCTCCTTATGGAGATCTCTCTCATGTAGTGCAGCTTGCAGAAATATAGGAAGAGTAAGAAATAATACACACTTTAAGACCAAGGTAAGGGGAGTAAATATACACTTAAGCTAGAAAGGATCAATTACAGTCTAAGTTTACAATTCATATTTGAGATGACCTTGAAGTGGTTTAAAGGGACCAAACTAGCAGCTTTACAGTTTACAGTAGGAATGATTTAAAGTGACCTTTAGTGAAATAAAGTGACCAACATGAGCAGGATTGTCCATAGAGCAGCATCTGTATTTACAAAGGCAGTGGTGCGTGGAGTGCAATAGAGTCAGTTAATGGTTTGTGTGGGTGTGTGTGGTGGGGGGAAGTGGGAGTGTTCAGGAGTCTGATGGCTTGTGGGGAAAAGCTACGGAGGATGCTGCGATAGCGTCTGCCAGATGGGAGGAGGGAGAAAAGTCCATGTGGGGGGGTCAAGCATGATGCAGCACTTGTGAAAGATGTCCTGTGGCAGAGGGAGAGAAGTTCCGATGGTCGTGGGAGCTGCTTTGATAATCCGACGATCCGATGTAGCTGGCTGTTAAGAGATTCACTTACAGCAGTGGCGTCCAATCCCAGACCTCGAGGGCCACATCCAGGCCTGATTACTGCCAAACCTGTTGACAAGAAATCACAAAAAAAGGACTAAAAAGCCATTGTTTGTTTGTCCTCATGTTACTTTATTCAAAAAACAACCCATTCCCGTGGCTCCTGTACTTTAATCCACAGTTTAGTTCGAGGGGCGGTCAGCATCATCGCGCTCGTCTCTGCTGCGACATCATTCTTCCTCATGCTTCATTAATCATTTCTGTAGTTTGCTGTAAAAAATAAAAAATTGCTTGGTTTCACCATGCTCCTGCTTACAGTCTTGTAATGATGTAATGATTTTTTTTTTCATTTGTGCATTTTTTATTATAGCCAAGGACAAAGATATCTAACCTGAGTGGTGATTTGTGTACATTTATACACCAATTTTGTTTGTAGTTAAAACTGAAATGTGGGCAACTGATTTTCTTCTTACCTTCGAGACAAGTGCAGAGCTTGGTGTAACATGGTTGTTTGTGCAGGTGCAATTTTACTACAGATAACTTTGCCTAAAGTTAGGCAACCTCCAATGGTTGCAAACAAAAGGGCACAAAAATAACATGGTCGGTTATTTCTGTCAAATTCCAAAGAAATATGTAAAGATCAGTTTTATTGACTCTGCGTCAATAATAAAGTATGATGAGCAGCAGCTGGGACTACAAGGGTGTCATCAATGACTTCGTCAGCTGGTGTGAACAGAACCATCTTCGCACCCATCCCCTATTACACCAGTAAACATCCAGGGTTTGGACATTAAAAAGTTGGAGGAGTTCGCTTCAGTAACAAACTGGACTGGTCCACGAACGCAAATGCACTTTACAAAAAGCATCCAAGTCGTCTCCACCTGATACAGCGGCTGAGATCCTTCGGGGTGAACAGGACACTCCTAAGGACGTTTTACAACACTGTGGTGGCGTCTGTTATTCTCTACGCTGTGGTCTGCTGGAGTGGTGGAACGGCAGAGAGGGACGGGGCAAACTCCACAAACTGGTCAGGAGGGCCAGCTCTGTCCTGGACTGTCCGCTGAGGTCCATCGAGCAGGTTGGGGAGGAGAGGAGGTTGTCTAAGCTAACATCACCTCCCACCTCCTGCACGAGATGTGGGAGCAGTGAGCAGCTCGTTCAGCAGCAGACTTTTACACCCACAGAGTAGGAAGGAGTGCTACCCCCGGTCATTCTTACAGCAGCTGTCAGACTCTATAACGGTTTAACATTCTTTTGGTCGTCTTACTCATCAGCTTGTTTTTTCACTGTACATTTTATGCATCTCTGTACAATTTATCAATACATTTTTTGTACATTCTTACCTGTATATATGAACTTGGACCACTTTGTGTCTTCCTTTTATATTTTATATTTCCCTTGTAACACCGAAATTTTTCATTGTGGGAAAATAAAGGTTTATTCTATTCTATTCTATTCTATTCTATTCTCATGAATGGTTATTATGCTAAAGGGAAACTATACCAAGTCTGATGCCATACAGCAAATGCATGCAATTGATTTGATTGCTAATGGCTAATTACATTAAAGGTTTTACATATTTAAAATCTATAAACATTGGCCTATACATGCCCCCCCCTCCCCCCACCATGCTATGTGCTGTCACTCCAGATCCATGCCAGTTATTACAGTTAAGAGTTTACAAATAAAGAAACCGTAGTTTTATTATACTTTACTGTTCAATAAGCCAGTTTCTTATCCTTATTTGTCCTTAGGTATTAATAGCGTGTCTTATGTAACTTATTTACTTCAAACCAACACTGATATTTTTTACTACAATACACACTTCTGCACCGTTGCCACACTTTCATAAAATGAAAGATTCTCCTTTTGAAGCCAAGACGCTTGATGTGATGTTTTAGGAAACACTTATTTAATCCACTTCTTCACCAAGAACAAGAAGTTAACTGGAATAAATTCCCTGTCCTCCAAGGACACTAAAAACATGTGTCCATGCAGCATGACCTTGTGGATGAAGTCACCACATCGCCCTCTGCTGGCTCAATTTATTACACCCATTCGTGTGCTGTCATTAACCATTTGTTGGCACCTTTCTGTAGTCAGTGTCGCTTTAAGGTAACTTAAAAAATAAAACGTAAAAGGGCACCGACAGCTTTTCACGATTTCTGATGAAAGCACATCATGCAGTACACAAACACCAACAAAATATTTGACCAGTATGCAAATCAGTGGGGTGAACAGACACTAATCAAAAAACACAACTGTCTCTTACTTAAGTACAAACAGTATTTTGTTGGTTTCATTTTCATTACATCAACCCAACTTTGTCCCTCACATGCTTCTAAACACCACAACTGAAGCTTCAGTGAATCTATTTGTTTTACTCTTTCAAAAGTTGTGAAAAGAATCAGTTCAGTGTGTTGTGATGTATTCTACTATTAATGTTCATACTCAGAGCTTATATAGCATAACAACAGCATTTTCTTTGCTGCGTCACATATTTCTGTCTAGAAGCTGACCAGAAAAATCAGTCTGTTACACAAAAATGGGTTAGTTCCAAATAGCTTTAATTTTTTTTAAAAAAAAGGCCAAAAAAATAGGAGAAGAAACTTGAGGAAAATCGTTTTGCATCCTCAGTGGAAGGTAAAAAGAAATGTGATGTCAAACTGAGAGAACAAGTCTTACTAATTCTTTTAAAAAATGCATATCATGGAGGGAATGATTTGATCCCGTGCTGAATTTTAAAGTTTGCTGATGTACAAAGACATTCTTATTGTAGTTAAATTTAAAGACAGAATATCCACAAACAATCCAAAAAGAAAAAGTTCTAAATTCATCTGCATTTTATTAAATAAGTGATTCCAAGAAAAATGTCTTAGTATTTAGTGGAGAGACCCTTGTTGGCAGGCAGAGCAAGGAAATGTTTTTGTAGTTGGTCACAAACCTCAGGATTTTGGCCCACTCTGAATAAAAACTCTGTTAAGTCCTTTAGATTTCTTTGCTACCGCTTGGCAACTCACCGCTTCAGCTCCTTTCACAGATTTCCTATCGGACTGAGGTTTAGAGACTGTCTAGGCCAGGGGTCACCAACTCCAGTCCTCGAGGGCTACCATCCCGCAGATTTTAGATGCATCTCTACTCCAACACAGCTGAAACAAATGATTTGATTACTTCTTCAGCATGCCATCAAGTTTGGTAAAGGCCTGATAACAAGCCATTCGTTTGATTCAGGTGTGTCGGAACAAGGATGCATCTAAAAGCTGTAGGACAGCAGCTCTGGAGGACTGGAGTTGGTTCGATGACCATAGTATGCTTCTTAAGACACTCCTTTGTTGCTTTGGCCACTGGGCCGCCGTTATGCTGGAAGATCCACCCAAAAATAGTCCAAATCATCATGTTGCCACCTCTGTGCTCACAGGATTTACACATTACAGCTTTGAAGCTGTGATCCCTACTACTTTCAGATCATTAAATAGCTCTTAGCTTCTCGCTGATGGTATCATAGCCCATTTCACCCAGGTCTAAAGTCCCGGACATCCCTGAAGTCTTGGCCATGGTGGTAGAAGGGGTTGAAATTGTCACAAAACGGCTAGAGGCCGAGTACCAAAACTGAACCCACATGCAGAGAACCCAAAAGCAGAGGCCGAGGAAAGGTTTTAACAATGTTTATTAACTAGCACAAGGTTAATATTTACAATGGCACTAAACCTAAGGTTTGATAAACAGGGTGTGGGGGTCTTGGCTTAGAGAGAGGGATGGAAGTAAAGTGACAGGTCCAAGTAGGGAATGGGAGCTGGGCTGGAGGTAGGTACACACTGGAAGAGAGCAGAGCAGTGTTAAAGTGTTAGCCAATGAGTTCAGAAGAGGATAGATACTATGAATTTCTTTGTCTTACTGTGCAGGTGGGAGATGTAAGCGTTGAAGGACAGGTGGTGCGGTCCGGGTGGATTTGGAGGTGTGTGTTGGCTATCCGTGGTGGTATAAGGGCAGGAGGGCAGGCAGGTGAGGCAAGGAGATAATTATGAAAGCAGGCAGGTTGACCAGATTTCCAGGATGAGCCGTTCAGCAACGTAGAATATCCAGGAGGAACTAGAACACAGATTGCAAGGTTAGTAAGGAACTTGGGCGTTATTGGCATGACGCCTGGTTACCAACGTAGGGTTGTTGACGAACTGACGGGGAAGCAGTGTCAGCAGGCGGCTTAAATCTCCAAACTAATTAGCTCAATCGGCTCCAGGTGAACTAGGCTGTAGGCCCTGCCCATGGGTGGATACCAGGAAGCTCAGACCTCCAGTGGAATTTTACAGCCAGACCATGACAGAAATGGAATAAATCATATGTAGAGGTGTGCTTTATACACATAATGAATTGAGTTCAGGAGTGTCTGTTATTCATTGATTGATTGCAGTCTGTGTGCCACATGGGCATACGGCCAGTCGTGGAACTTAGAAGTCAACTACTTATTTCACTCAATGACATGCAGATCAGTTTATACCTTTTCTGTTATGTGTTTTTTTTTTTGTGCTGGACTGCCAAACTGGACTGCACACTAGCTGACATTCCCCTTCATTATAATGAACATTCACCATCATCCTGCAGAAATAAAGGAAACTCTTCAGAATATCAAATATGTATTAATCCACACCCTGTTTTCAGTGTTCTTAACAACTGCAGCACGCAGCTGTTACAGGAAGCCTTTCAATGCCAATGCAGGTAAAATAAAGAAGTGTGGACTCTGATTTGAGCTGTAACTTTACATGCATGAGTGTTTTTCACAGCAAAAAATAACTTATATACAGTACTCTGTACTAAAGTAGTCTTCAGGAGTAGTTCTCCACCTCTGCAGGACGGCTGGCTGTTGTTCTGTTGTGTGATCCTACACTGCTTCAATAACATCACTCCAACCAGCAGCACCTGTGTGCTTTGTGTTTACATGTAAAGGAGTGAATAAGGGTGCGCTGCCTTTGACTTTTCAACACTTTTCCTGTGTTTCTGTCAGTTCTCTATGTAAGATCATCTTGCTTCTGATTCTTTAGACATATCTCTTTGTTTGCCACGTTGGCCTCGTCTCACTTTGACATCCATTGATGCTCCTCTATTTTTAAAAATGTTGTTAAAAACAAATTAATTTTATATCAAGCTGTTCTTCTGGTTGCTTGGGACTTACGGCCGATGGGTGCCTTTGATGATGTTTCTTGGTCACCTCTAGAGGGGGCATGACACAAACAATTGTAGGATTTGTCAATGGAGCCAGTCAAGAATCAAATACTTGCATGGCCTTGATTATTCTACCTTAGGCTTCTGAGGTTTAGTTATGATATTGATTCTGCTGTGTGAGCACTGACTGAAACTTACCTTTTTAACACTACGCTACATTAAAGTGTGTGGGGTGGCTGCCTGATGTATACATTACCTGACAGAAAATATGTGAGGAGCTTGTAAAATGGGCAAAAGAAGCATTAATGAATTAAAAATGCTCTTTGTGTGCTTCTTAGTTAACAAAATGGCAAAAAGTACTGTCTATATTGGCCGTTAAACTCGTTTGAATTTACACATAGTAAATTAAAACAGAGACTTATTTAAGAAAACTGCATGTAATCGTCTGCAAAATGCACAGTCCCACAGTGAGGCATCTGTGTACACATGACAGAGAAAAAAATGATTTGGATATACCTCGCAGCTTTTGCCAAACATGAAAGACTTTTGAAAAGAAGCAATCTGATAGTTTTCAAAGCGCTCAAGAAGCAAAACTCGCCAGTCGCCAAACAGTCGCCAGATCACAGAGGCAGTGGTAAAACGCACTGTTAGATCGGTTAAGTCTTTTTTTCTTCTTCTTCTGAAGCCTCTGAAACTTTTAGATCAAAATGGGCACACGAAGTGCTTCGTGAAGATTTGGATAAGGGCAGAATGATGATGGGACAGTTTATTTGCTCCACTGGTTCAACATTCAACGTGTTTTTCTATCATCTGGTGATCACTGGTAAGGAAACTGAGTGCAGCGCCCACATCTAATGTTGCTGTATAATCCCTGCAGAGCTGAGTAATGAGCATGAACTGCAACGATAGACTGTATCACAAATGGATGTATGTTTCCGATGCTAACTTTAATGAAGTTGTGTAATCACGAGTTTAAAAAATGTAATTGCTGTACTTGTCATAGCTATATCACAAATTGAATTTCTTCATCGGGTTTAGCCTTCGGCTGCCTCCTCCACCACCACACATTCCACACACCCTGCACCATCTTCACTGGTGTCTCTAATCCCCAGTCACAGCTGGCTGGTTACCACAGTCTGAAATAGGGTGAGATGCTGGTATTATAGGAAACACGCAGTCTAGCTCCTGTACCACACAAGCCGACTATCAATCAGTTACTCTCACATTGTAATTGATTGAAGTGATGGAGAGACTACAGGTGAAAACATCTCCTGAACCCTGCACATCTTTTTTTATACAGAGCAAATCTGTGAAAGAATGAAGCAGCCATCCACATCCTACAGAGAGCTTATGCTTACTTCTTTTAGATAGTAACAGCTGCACGGTGAAGATCAGCTTTTTTGAGTTCTTAAGTGTGAGACCACATCCTCATTTGAGATTTGACAGTATTTGTAGTAGATAATGGCAGATGGTTTGAGTAGGAATTGCAGTTGCGGTTTGAGGAAGGCCTCAGAGGGGAATGGCGACGACACCCGGCTAAACTATCCTCAGTTAACACAATTCAGCTGCAGCTACTGAGAGAGAAGCAGCAGGAAACGTCAGGGAGCATGTTGACCATCTCATGGATCACTGACTACCAGACAGACAGGCTTCACTGTGTGAGATCGGGCAGTGCTCTGTTTGATTTGTTGTGCAGTTCAGGAGCTACACAGGGAATTGTGGCATCTCCATTCCTGTTCACCTTGCACACCTCTTTCCGACTCATACCATGCAAGGCACTAGTGGATGATTTTGTAGAGTGTCCTGGGAGGAATCGTCTGCTTCTGAATATGAAAAAGAGCAGAGAGATGGTGATCGACTTCAGATGGAAGGGGATGACTGCACGCTGATATAAAGAAGCTTAAAACGCAGGGTGAAGAAGTTTCTAATAATGCCTCTAGCAAGGAAAGCTTTGGTGGCAAATTGAGCATCTGCAGACTCGGCCTATGAGCAGCCACTTGTACTCCAGAGAGTAACTCTTTGAATGAACATAAAAAAAATCATGGAAAGGATTTCCACATGAATAAATAGCTCTAGTTTAGCGTTATGCCATTCTGTTATTCCAACTTTATTATTAATGATGAATCAACCTAATTTAACTGAGTTGATCCAACCCATCCACATTACATTGGTCCAGCAAAAATACTTAATGCTATTCGAAAGCCCTTTAATCCTTTCCATGATTTAAGTTCATTAAAGAGTTTTTGGAATTTCTGAATCAACCCCCTGGTAGATAGAGACACATAACGTCACACAGGTAAACTGCTTAAGCCTTTTAATTCAGGTGTGATTTTTTTTAATATACTTAAACCAAGATGTTGTTTTAGGTTTCTGAGCTCATTAACAGCTGTTTTGAGAGCTGTGTGGTCCTCACAAGTACTGAGTGTTCATATCTATAACAGGCTGTAGTAGAACACAGGCTGTATACAAGAAGGCCATGATAGCTCCTTAATGTGCTCAACACATGCAGTTGACAATGTTGTTGACAAATTGACAATGACATTTTTTTTTTTTTTTTTACCAATATCTGTAATGTTATTAGCTCATCCAGCTGGCATGTCCATCTTTTAGGTACAGCCTGTGTTTTAAAACTACAGAGAGCACAAACAGCTAGATGAATTAATGACATAGGCTGAAGTTATACAGATTTTAATCGATTCTTTTTTCTCCTTTTTTTTTGTTCTGATTTGATCAAAGATTGTGCTTTAATTTGTTTTTTACACATAAATTATTAATTTTAATATCCATGCACAGAAAAAAGTAACATATTCAACAAATGCATTTTTGGATCACATATTTAAATGTGTTCATCCTATATAAAATCCAATGTGGAAAAAGGAACAACAGAGGTTTGTGTTCCTTATGTTCTATATCCTCTTGCATTTAAATGACCCTAAATCTGGTAAGCAGGAGTCGATGAATGGATGGATTTAGTGTCAGAGGTAATGGGGAAACTCTGAGGCTTTTATTTGTTTAACATTGATATTCTTCATTGGCCCATCAGCTGCCATTGGCTTCCAGCACTCACCTTAAAAAAAACTTTTCTCTCTCCAAAAAGTGTATCCTAAAACGGAACGTGATACATTTCCTGGAATAGATACCCCATCGTTTGAACAAACGCACTGAATGATGCACTTTGCTCATTTTCAGGTATTCTCTCAGTGCCCCATCCGATGACCTCTGGCTGCTTATTGACTTTGAAAATATAATGAGCACCCTCTAGAGCAAACCGGAAGCCAGCATCACCTGAGCTGCACTTTAGATTCATTTCATTTGTCCAAGTGAAAAAGCGACACATCGTGAAAAAAAATGCACATAGATCAATTAAAATGACCCCAAAAATTAAAAGTAATAAATGCAAATGGAAGAGACCCAAAGGAAAGCAGAACAGAAAAACTGTGTTAAGCTATTGACAGAACAGAGCCATGTCTCTACTTAAACTTAATAGGCTAATTAAGATGTGACTGCTTGCATAAAGGTAACTCGTTGCTGTCAGTCAGACTTGAAGAAAGGACTGATGAAATCACTTGAGATAATCTCTTGAAACATTTAAAAGAAGAACATGCAAAACCTGTAAAAAAGAAAAAGGGAAAAAAATAATTTTTTTTCATTTGTTTTTCATTATCCATGACAGTTTGAGAGTTTCGTTGAGCCTTTGCTGTTGAAATTCATCTTTACGCGTGCCGAGTCAGCATCAACATGTAGAAGCTTCACGGTGTCGCTTTCAGATTAATCCCGTGGATTGAGGTCAAACGACCCCGACTGGGTGTGTTCGATGTCCCTCACAACACAGAAAAAACAATCAACCCTCTACTGATCTCACATTTCAACTGGAGTTATTCGGTCATGTATTGAGAATAAAAGGATTTTCCCAACATCTGTGACAAAAAAGTGTGTATTATTTAATCTTATCATATTCAACTGATACTTCAGCTGCTTTTACAGATTATACATAAACTGACATTCGGCTTCCTTCCTCAGGTTTTGGGTATATCTATGAGGCTTTTCATCAGCACCAACACTTCCAGCCCCCTCAGTAGCAGCAGGTATCAGCTTCTTCAGACACTGACATTTTTAATGCCCTTTGTCTCGGGGACTGTATTCCTATTACCTTTTCCAATTGTATCCACTTGTGTTGCTGATTTCAAAACCTTTGCTTGCATATTTTCTGCAGTGAGCATACTTTTGTCATCGTTTTGGGATTTTGTTGCAATTTTAGCGTCTGGCTGGATTTTGCAAGATTGTCTCTCTTACACGCTGCACACAAAAATGAAGGGAACAGCAAAACAGCATCCAGGATCCTGATGAAAGCTGATGTTTTTAGCGATACGCACTGTGTAACTTGTTGAGAACAAAATGTTTTAACAAATGTTCAAATGTGAATTCACAGACCGAGCCTGTTCAGCTGGGTCCGTATATGCCCGACAGCCCCGGGGCATGTCTCTGATGAGACAGTGGACGATGTCCTGGGGGATCTCCCAGACTATTTGGCAGGGTTGATACACTGATGCCTTTCCCTTAGAGTTAGGGTGAAGAGCTCAGTCATTTGGGAGGGTGTTAGAGTAGAGCCACAATTGGTCCACATTGAAAGGAGCCAGTTGAGGTGGACTGGGTATCTGGCAGGAACCACCTCAGCTACCCCTGAGATCAGGCCCTCAGATAAGCGTAACACACTCTGGCCACACAAGGCCAGGCATTGCCCTACGTCAGGAATCCAGGGCCACTGCATCAGCATAAGCTCTTCATGATGGATTCCATCCCAGCACCGTCGAGTCTTTTAGGGTACAAGTGTAGGTCTGTGGCACACGCCAAGGATATGCCTCCCACACACCATCATTGACATGCTCATGCTAAACCAAGTTACAGGCACCATAACATTCACCAGAGCGCCTGCAGAATGTGTATTTTTATGTCTGTGACATGTAATCAGCACTCATCTGTGAAGAAAGTGGGGCGTCGGTGGCAGACCTGCCAGTCCTGGTGTTCTCTGGTGAACGCCAGTCGAGCTGCATGGCACCGACCGGTGAGTGCAGGTCAGGCCAAAAGCCACCTTCATGGATTCTGCATCTGACAGATTAGTTTGAAACAGGCACCTGAGTGGCCTGCTGGTGGCCATATTGTAGGGCTCTGGCAGCGCTCCTCCTGTTTCTCCTACAGTTATTACAGTTTGAAAATGTTAAGTTTGAGTTTAGCTTCTAGTTTGAGTCTTAGTTTTAGGCTTTATTGATTATTATTGTATGCAGGGAATATGTCAGAAGAAAATTAGTAGAGGTATTACAATAAAAACACATAACTTTTTGAAAGCGGTTGACTCAGTGTTGACGTCCAAAGTCTCAAAGCCTCATCAGGAAAGTTTGA
>VUQR01033034.1:0-10244 GCA_015108515.1 Hemichromis elongatus
TCACTGAACACAGCCCCCCCTCCCCCATCGCTTCACCTGCAGGCAGCACAAGATGGACAGCTTTCAACGAGGAGCTGGTCGGTAAAAAGAAAACATTTAGAGATTACTATTAGTATTATTACTATTATTTGGAGTGTCAGATGAGCAGCAGAATAATGTGTTCTGTAGAGAATGTGGGGAAAGCGTCCCAACTAAACGTTGGACCACTACTAGTATTTTCACCATTTTCAACAACGCCATGAAGTGCAAAATGAAAAGTGTGTGAAACTGTGAGTTGTATCCCAGACCGCAAAGTCTCCCAGCCTCCTGCCCCGAAACAAACCACCTTACAAAACTCGTATAGCGTATTTTTCGTACTGTAAACTTACACTGAAATCATTTCATTGTTCTCAAAAATCAACAGTGTGCCTTATAATCCGGTGCACCTTATGTATGAATTCTGGTCGTGCTTACTAACCTCGAACTGATTTTATGTACACGGCGCTCAAAAATCTCTTAAAAATGTTTTAGTATGACTTTGGTAAGCTATTAAGCCGCGCAGCTTGACGGATTGTCGGAGAATTATGGCTACCGTGGTCAGGAGCCTCGCCGAGCAATACGTACTGTGCTTTAACATAATATTACCGTATAGGACATGTTTACGAAGCACATTTCAAACTCAAGGCTGTCAGTCACAAAGTAGAACTTGGGAACAGAGCAGCTGCGAAATCTGTCCGTCTTTGTTATTTTGCTCATTTTTTATTTTGACAGCACATTAGTGAGCTTTTTGTTATGCACAAAAACAACATGGGTCATAGCTCTGACTAAGAACTCTCTTTTTGTTCTGACTTTATGGCTTTAAAAAATAGCGAGATATATATCGTATATCACCATCCAGCTAATGAATATCGAGATATGAATTTTAGGCCATACCGCCCAGCCCTAACTGGAATACTTCACCAATGTCGTTTTTATCTAAGAAGGTCTGGAGCTGCAGAATGACAATATTCTCCAGAACCTCTGACAAAAAAGGCAATTTATAGATTGGTCTGAGTCCAGATTTTGCTTTTTAAGGACAGGTTCCACCCCAACATGTTTAAAGTCAGAGGGAACGGACCCAGACTGAAGACTGCTATTAACACTGCTTCAATAACGTTCAGGTCCAGTCTCTGGGGAGAGTCCTCACCACTTTTCTATATGTCCAAGTGGCCACAATATGACTCATTTCTTGAGAACTATGAACTTGAGTGTTTTTAAGAAGTGATTTCTGCTTACGTAGCTGCTCAAGAGTAACAATAAGTGGATTCTTTCAGTGCCTAGTAAGTTTATCATTAGTCAACATTGACAGGAATACTGTAGCTTTGTTCTTGTTACACCTACGTGCTCATCGGTTTAGCATTGGGGAGCATGATGGGCAAACAGTCGCTAAATAAACCGGTTGCCCAGTGCATGCAAGTGTTTATCAGCTGAGTGCTGAAGGGAAACAGAGCTGTGAGTGCCAATGAAGCTATTAATACAAGGTCATATCCGCGTCTGGGCTGAACAAGTAAGGCAGATAAAGATGAGTATTGCTATTAAGCGACAGTTAGCTAACACCAGAATTAATGTTTTGGGCAATCGGTTTCTGGGTGACGTAGAAGCTCTTATCTCACGGGAATATGGAAGACACAACAATCACATTGTTTAATCTGTAACACTGTAAACAATTGAACTGTATAACAAAATAAGTGTAGCAAATTGATAAGGGAGGCCACGAGCAGGTTTCAAGACTTTCTCTCTGTTGATAGAAGTTAGAAACATGTCAACAGATACAAAGTTTATCTATGCTGAAATGCTAAACAGTAACGAGTTCCAAGCAAACACTTCACTAATATTTGAGCCCGGGTCACACCATTCATTGAAAGACAACTCCCGGTGTGGTAAGTAAACTGAGAGAAGAGAGCCTACCTGATAGAGGAAATCTTCAAACACAAAGTAGTAGTCGTCATTACTGGCGGTGAGCTTCACATCCTGTCGGAGAGGACGTTTTGAAATTCAAATGATTTCAGAATCAGGTAACGTTAGAGATTATTGATGAGCACACTGACAATGTAACTTACCTTATAGATAAGGTTGTCCACCAGCAGGTTATGCTGTATGACTCCTGCCTTTAACTGCTCATAATGCATCACATCCTGAAACAGCAGGGAGCCAGCATGTTTAATGTCAACATTCAGACGGTTCCACATCCAGGATCCATAAATCGCACCGCTGACATGGGGTTTGCACAGAGTTAGTTAGGGTTAATCTCTTTATGTGTTTCTATGTTAATAATTATATTATATACATATACAAAATATAACTCACTCTCTTTAACAGATCCCGCTAAGACAACTTTATGTACTTTCTCTGCCTGTGACTACGGCAGGTTTGAACCAGAAGTGTGACGTGTTTCCGACCGCATGGTTAAAATCAAGCGTGCCTCCGGTTTGAGACAGGTTATCATAAATGAAGCAAAGAAAGAGCACCTACACAATGATCGGCGCTGTGGACGCAAGAGCGAAAACAGAAGTTTCTGTGATTTTGACAGCTGTGCGAGGACACTGAAAACACTGTGGTAATATGGACAGCATCAGTAAAAGACAGCTCAGACAACTCCTGCTAAAATACTTCAAGTTTATACATCCTGCTGGTATGGAGTGGAAACACGGGTCACAGCAGTTCACTTTTTAGGTTAGATTCATACACAGTGAAATAGATCTGAAACTGGACAGCAGTCTACAAAAGTTTAAAAATGAAAGATAAAAAAATAAAAGAAATATCCCACTGTGTTAAAACAGGTGTTAAACGGCAAACTGCTAACGAACAGACAAGACAAACAAACAGATTGCACACTTTCTCCTATCAGGGGAGGAACCAGGTGCTGCAAACAGTCCTCAGAGATTTTAGTCTGTATTAACATGACAGCATCACACAGCTCACCACCACGTCCAAAAGGTGCTCTATTAAACTGAGATCTGGTGACTGTGGTGTTGCTTTTGTCTTCCTGTCGGCTCAAAGCAGCCTGTCTATTCTCCTCTGACATCCAGAAGTATTTTTTCACACAGAGAACTGTCGCTCATTTGATATTTTCTCTTTTTCAGACAAACCCTACAGATGTTTGTGGGGGAAAATCCCATCAGTTTCTGAAATAATCAGACCTCTCACCTACAACCATGCAACATTTAAAATGACTTAAATCCCTCTACTTCCTCATTCTGATGGTTTAAACATCAGCAAGTCATCTCAACCATGTCTGCTGCCTAAATGCATTGAGCCGTCGCCATATGATTGCCAGCGATTAGACATTTACAGAAGCTGAACAGGTGTGCCTAATAAAATGGCCTGTGGGTGTCTATATTTCAGCATTAATGATGCCTCCACAGTTGTGCATGTGTGCCATTTGCACTAAATGCGCCACCACACCATCACAGATCTTGTTAACAACTGTTTACAATGCTAATGTGTACTCATCTTCAGTTTCATATAAGATTTAAATGATTTGTACTTAGCATTATTCAGTCCACGTTTAATTACACCGCGTCCCAAACTTGTTTTCGAAATTAGATTGGGAGTATTTAACATTTATCAAAGCAACACCCAAGTCATTTGACTGAAGAGATTACAGTCTTCATATTAGATCTACTGAAAGATAATTCTAATTCATAATATACACAATGCAGGCAATTTTGCACCAGCCACATTTATCCTATCTGTAACTAACCAACTGTGACTGTTTAATGTGTTTGCCCTTGTGGTATCCAGAGCCGTGCTAACACTCTCCAGACCTCAGCAGGTTTGCCCACATAGCTCTCCCTAACGAATCAATCTCCTAATCACAAGCGTTGTTTTTGCAACTTGGCACCAACATGAGCGTCTGGATTGCAGCGTTTACACAGACCTCTGCCACACACACAGGCAGCCATACTGTTTGGGCTAACTGTGCTACACCCCCCAGCATCTGATTATGTTAACATTTGTTTAAAACAGCCACAGCGAGCCGATAAGCAGCACAGCAGCGAATGCACGGATTGTCTAGTGTGGAAATTACAGTTGAGTTGGTGTTATTCGGTTTTTAGTGGACAATATAAATGCAAGGTTGCAAAATGTTTAATCCTGGTGCTGTTCTCCGGGGAAACTAATACACCTGAGCCCCACTGGCCCCTCAACTCCAAACCGTTGAGCGTGAAAATTTCTCCTTGTAGTAAACATGCCCTCTGGGAATCACTGCAGCTGTATGTGCACGGCTGCTCTACAGCAAACACAGCCAGCTGATGGTGGTGCAACTGGGCGTGTGTGTGTGAGTGTGCACAGTGTACTATACCTGTGGCTGGTTCGTGGCGTTGAGGATGAGGGCCCACAGGTCTGCCCGGAGCCCGGTGGGACAGCCCTGCCTGCTGTACTGCTGTGCTGCTGCACTATCCTCCTCAATAACCACTACACAAGAAAAACGGGGACAAAACAGAGAACGGGTGCATAACACAGATGTTAGTCACTGTTTTTCACCTTTAGTCCAGACTTTCCTTTTGCCGCTTTCTGAATGTAACATTCAGAAAGAGGGTTTAAAAAAAGTTCCCAAAATGTTAGACTTCTCCCAGTAATTCATCAAGTGAAAAAAAAAAAAGAATTCCCAAACATCTGCTTCTGAAGCCTGATGATAAAACATTTATTATTAAGAAGTCAGTGTGTTTCTCTGGTTAACTGTGACACATGTCTGACATTTGACAGACTAAATGACAGATGAATGCAAGAAATAATAATGGATTACATAAAAAAAAAAATCAGTCATATTCAAGAAGCGAGAATTTCAAATTATGTATTCTTCTTCTACACGGGAGTTGGATTTGTGACAAGTCAGTATCTGTAATTGCTGTTAGAGTACGGCTAACATTCAGTGTAAATATACAAATGTTACTTGTGGCCATTGTCAGTAAAAACCACATTTTCACTTTAAAGTCAGACTACAGTCACATGACATACAGAGTACTTTAGCTTTAACTCTAGAACACTTTGGCATGCAGAAAAGTTCATGGTGCCCGGATCCTCAGGCTGAAAAACAAGCCCAAATCATCACAACTCCACCACTGTGCTGACAGATGTTATGAGTTGCTTGTGCTAAAATGCCATCCAAACATCTGCACGTTGGTCTCATCTGTCCAAATAACATATTTAATATTTGTTTAGATGCACCTTTACAAACCTAAGCCATGCTCTTATGTTCTTTTTAGAGAGAAAAGGATTTCTCCACAAATTTGCAGCCTTGGGACGTCCACTCCTGGAAAGACCTGCTGCTGTCTTGAATGTTTTCTACTTCTTTCTCACTGCTAAATGATGAACTTTTATCTGCTGTAGTGCTGTATTTAATTTCATTCAAGTCCTCCTAAGGACCAGAAGATACTTTTTACTCCTTGTACCTAAAACCTCAGAAAGCAGGCCTAAAAAAATAACTAAACTAAAGCTGATGAAAAGTATCTGAAAGTCATGTACTTAAAGAGCATGAAAAAATCCAGCAAAGACCTGATCCAGGATGAGAGAGATTTGATCCATCTACTGTTCACTGAGGCCTCATCAGAAATGGTCTCAGTGGAAGGCTGGCTGTCAAGAAGGTAGGAGAACAGGAAAAAAAGGCCTAGGTATGCTAAATTACACAACAACTGGACTGAAGTCAGTGACAACGGGTCTGATGAAGCGTTAAATCTGAAAATCACTGTCAGTGTGTACAGAGGAGGTCAGAAGAGGCGGTCAATACTAACAAGAATAAAAGGTAATACTGAAGGTGTACTAATAATAAACACCTTTATAAAGCTTCTTACACACTCTGTTTCTGCCTACACACTGTACTTCCCTGTACGTAAGGCAGAAACTCCTATTGTCCTAGCAAAAATAAATAAAAGAAGGCTGGCTCACGGCAGCAAAGATACAAAGATATTCAAAATATTCAACATCTATTGAGAATTCTGCAAGAATCCTCGATAAGTAGCACAAAAATTAAAAGGCTGAATGTGCCGCGTGTTTTTCCCCTCAAAAAATGTATAAACATCAAAAATATTAACAAAGACATTCCCATCATTTCTGCATAACTTTCCAAGAAATCACTCAGGCACGTGCTGAAAACAAACTTTTCAACTTCCCCGTTCTGCCCTAAATCTCTGTTGTGACAGGAGTCAGAAACACACAGCTCTTGACTTAAAGTGCTGGCCAGTCATAACATAAACAAACACGCTCCTTGTTTCCTGAATTTCCTATTTGAGTGCACTTACTCCTTCGTCTGGGCCACGAGTCGCAGCTTAGGGGCAGCTACACCACGGCGAACTGCAGATCAAGGATCGTGGTTGTGTAAATAAGGTACGGCCTGTGTTTGTAAGACTCTTGTTGGCTGATGTCTGATTTTACCCGTAATATAAGTGGTGTTTTTACAGAGCAAGGAGCTAACAGTTAAAGTGTTACCAATTTGAATGCTTGTGTTTCCACTCAGAGGCGACAGTTACACAAATACTTCCCGCTTGAAGTGAGCGGATCGATCCAATTATCAATATTGTTGATACAACGCTGGTATTGGTACACAATCAGTCCTACCGAGACAGGATGGATACGTGCTCAGTATGTAGCCCATTGAACTGTGTTAAATAAATTATTATTTAGAGACAGGTGCAGGTTAAAAGTACAGATTTTAGCATTGGCAATACTAGCCCTGTATTTTCTCTTGGTATTGGATCAATACCAAAATATATAATATCCCACAGCACTACTTCTCAGTACTCTTTCTGCATCACACGTTCTGATTTGTCTATTTTGGGGCTTCCATAAATGGGTCACAGTGAATATAATTAGATTATTTTTTGAAAAGATTTCCATATAAAGGCTCTTAAATACAAAAATTAGAAACAAGACTGTCTGCTTGTCAAGTTCCCGTGTCTTATTTGGAGTTATCCTTTAGAAGTCTTGAAAAATGATGAAGTATTGATGTTCCTGGTTGCCTCTGGTAGGACACTTAAGCTGCTACATATTCTTACTAAGCATAGGGGAATGTATGGACAAAAATGGGCATTTAGAGCAAATCTCCTTATTTTATTGTTGTTTTTTTAAAAGGAGAAATTTCATGTTATATTCATTGAAAATAAATCTATTTTCCTTCCAAAAAACAAACAAAATAGTACATTCTTGAGCAAAAGGATGTGGACTTACACTAGATTGCAAAGAGCATTCGCTCATCTGCATGAATAAATTTTGAGGGGCATCCCATTCTTAGTCCATGTGGTTTAATATGATGTTGGTCTACCCATTGTAGCTTCAACTCTTCTAGGAAAACTTTCCAAAAGGTTTAGGAATGTTTATGGGAATTTTTGACCATTCTTCCAGAAGCACATTTGTGAGGTCGAACATTGATGTTGGATGAGGCTCGGCTTGGCTCACAGCCTCCATTCTTATTCATCCAAAAGGGTGTTCTATTAGGTTGGGGTCAGGAATCTGTGCAGGCCAGTCAAGTTCTTCCACACCAAACTCACTCATCCGTGTCTTTATGAACCTTGCTTTGCACTGGTGTGCAGTCATATTGGAACAGGAAGGGACCTTCCCCAAATTATTCACACAAAGTAAGGAGCGTGAAATTGTTTTGTTCTGCTGAAGCTTTAATAACCTTAATGACCTCTCCACCAAACTTTATACTTGGCATTCAGACAAGTACCGCTCTCCTGGCAACCGCCAAAACCCGTCTGGCAATCATCCGGCCGATTGCCAGACAAATAAGGGTCAGTCACTCCACAGTGACGTTACACCACTGCATTTGACTCTTTGCATTGCACTTAGTGCAGTCAGGCTTTGATGCAGCTGTTCAGCCATGGAAACCCATGAAGCTGTCTATGCGCTGTTCTTGAGCTAATCATGAAGTTTGGAGGTCTGTCACTATTGATTCTGCAAAAGTGGGCAACCTTAGAGCACTATGCACCTCAAAATCTGCTGACCCAGCTCTGTGATTTTATGTGGGCTCTCACTTTGTGGCTGAGTTGCTGTCATTCTTAATCACTTTCACTTTGTCATAGTATCACTAACAGTTGACTTGTCTTCGACCATCGCGCCATTGAAAGCCTGCTGACATCCTGCATCTGTGTATGGTTCTCCAGCTGCACCATGGCGCACAAAAATGCACTTCAGAGGGTCGTTAATATGGCCCAGAAAATCATTGGACACCCTCTTCCCTCCCTGAAGGACCTGTACAGCACTTGCTGTCTCAAGATGGCACGCAGCATCCTATGGGATTGTTCGCACCCAGGACACCGGGTGTTTGAGCTGCTGCCATCTAGCAGGAGATTCAGGCTGGTGAGATCGCGGACAAACAGACTCAAGAACAGCTTTTACAGCAGGGCAATAGCCCTAATCGATGCTAACAGCTGACCTGATTGGCTACCTCACTGGACATTTTTGGGGGGCAATAACATTTACAATAATAATAACAACATAGTCAATAAGCATTAACACATTTATTTAGTTATTTATTAAGTCATTCCTTTTTTTGCTCATACTTTTCTTGCACTTTTTTGTGTTGTGTTGTGTTTAGTGCCGACCTGAGACAGTTTCCAATGTCATTATACTATTGTACTAGGTATGACTGTGCAATGACAATAAAGAGTTATCTTATCTTTTTAAGTAGCAAGGAAAACTCACAACTGGACTGGACAGGTGGCATCGTACAACGGTGCCATGCTAGAATCCACTGAGCTCCTGAGAGCGACCCACTCTTTCACAGATGCTGGTGGACATCCAAATCACTCTATTCAGGTGCTTGATTTTAATGCTTATTAGAACACCTGAATAAATAAATATCTAATAATATGTAATATAATATATATTTGGATGCATGAATAAATATATTAATAATAATATATATTAATATTAATAAATATTACTTTTGATAATTAAGTGTACAATGAACAAAATCTCGTGAAGAAAATAGAACTCAACAAACCATTTCCACCGACAACAACAAAGAAAATTAAGGATAAAAACAAGAACCAAACACTGACCTTTTTTTCCGATTTGCACGTACTCGTTTTCAAACAAGTCTGTACAGGAACGAGAAAGAAAGAACAGATCTATCAGTGGTGCTATCTGCTCCATTTACAAACAGACATTGTGGATTCTATTTCAAGCCTGAACACCAAAGTGTAACAATGTCAATATGTGGCCTTCGCAGAGATGCTGTTTGAGAAAGCCCAGACAGCGCTTGTGGCACAAGTAAGGAACGAGGACTGATATGAAGTCCCTGTGGTTTATATACTATTAAAGCCCTCTGTTCATTAGGTAAACACATTTATGCTAGAGTATTCTTTCTTAATCACAAACAGAAATGTGTTTAGCTCTGGTATTAAAATGCTGCTGAGTGATAATTGTAATCATTCAGATCTAAGCTTGCCTACAAATCATGTATTTTATAGGACAAAAAGTCCTCTAGATGTTTTTTAAACTAATGAGCCTCTGAAGCTGCCGAACGGCTGACACAGCGCTGGAACTGGATGCTTCTTTTTCTGAAGGTAAGAAAACATTAATGGCACTCTCATATTTGAATGCAATTTGAATATGTCTTTTACGGCATGGTAACTACTAAGCTAAATATCTCCTATCACTCTTCTTTTCCTTCTCTTTCTAAGAAAGGAGTAATACCTGGATGGATGAGTGCGTGGTCATCAATCCCCATCTGTCCACTGGTCAGGTTCAGCTCTGGGTACGCCTCTCTCTGAGAGTTTAACACAACAGACACGAAACACACGAAGACATTTAAAAGCTATTCTTCTTCCAGCTCAAAAAATACACTTCTACCTCAAAGCAATGCAAGACATTTTTATTAATAAACACGTTAACACGTTAAAGACAAAGAAATATTTAAAAATCATTACTGAGCCATCCATGACTTTCTTATATATTGTTTGGAAAATGGAAACTACATCCAGCATTTTTTTTAAATATGTTCCAACATACATATAAATCCAGTATATAAGGTTTATACATTACTAACAAGCAAGTTAATACTTGGTAAGACCAACTATGATACGATGGTACTGCACGGTGGTTCAAATTCTGATGGCAACTTTTTGCAGTAATAATTTCATCAATATTAAAAAGATCTCCAACACCACTGACGACAGAGGCTCCACCGTGTTTTACAAATGGCTGTATTCACTCTAAATAGACAATTTCCAAAAAGAATGTTTGGCAAAACTTCAGAAAGCCTGGAAAATTATTGACCACTTAAA
>VUQR01033035.1:0-47887 GCA_015108515.1 Hemichromis elongatus
TATGTTTGCAATTGTTTCTTTGCTGCTACAGAGGCCCGATATCTTCTCTGAACAGTCAGGACAGTGGATTTCAGAGTGAGAAACTCCCTGTGTTCAACATGAGCTCTATAAGCTCTCTGGATAACACTGGCTGCTTGATGCTTCTGTTTGAGAAATTGTCTGGATTTCATTCCACGATAAGCAGCCTGTAGAATGATGGTAGCTTTTCTAACCTCTTGATAATGTTTAACCACGAGGTTTCTGGTTCTTTGAGCTCTGAACCTCTGCTGAAAGACACAGGTTGCCCAGCGCTGTCTCCTGAACTCTGTTTGAAGTTTATATCTTCTGAAGTTTGCTTGAATGACAGTAGCTGCTCTATGCATCTTGGCGATGTCAGACCTGACACGATGACCTCTGAAAGCTGCTTGTAGGACCACAGCAGAATGCCTCATTTTTAGGAAGGTTTCCCTTTCTTGCCTCTGAAGAACACGAGCCCGATAACGTCTCTGGATGATGATGGCAGACAGACGCATGGCCTGGTATTTGACTTCTTCTCTGTGTTTTCTAAAGGTAGACTGGATCACAGTAGCAGCTTGATGCCAACGAGCAACTTCCTGTCTCACCTGCTGCCCTCTGTACGCTGCTTGAAGAACAACAGCAGCTCTGCGCAGGTCCTGATATGTTTGCAATTGTTTCTTTGCTGCTACAGAGGCCCGATATCTTCTCTGAACAGTCAGGACAGTGGATTTCAGAGTGAGAAACTCCCTGTGTTCAACATGAGCTCTATAAGCTCTCTGGATAACACTGGCAGCTTGATGCTTCTGTTTGATCATCTCTCGTGATTTCATTCCACGGAAGGCAGCTTGTAAGACAACAGCAGCATTTTTCTTAACACTCAGGGCGTGCACCTCTGCTCTCATCTTTTTGTTAGCTCTGTAACGTGTTTGCAATACAGTGGCTGCCCAGCGAAGCCTCTTGTAGTCGTTTTTCTGCTGGTACATTCTATAGTGAGACTGAATTGTTACAGCTGCCATGTGCTCAATACACAGCCGCTTTCGAACTACGTATCCTCTGTAAGCTGCCTGTAGACAAACAACTGCCCTTCTCTTTGACAGATAGTCCAGGCGTGCTTTTCTTGCCAGGGTCACTGCTCTGTACCTCTGCTGACAGGCCAAAACTGCCACTCTGACAGCCAGGAACTGCTTTCTATCTCTGAGGGCCAGAAACTTTCTTTGAATGACTGTAGCAGCTTGGTGCATGTCTGCAATCTTCCTCCTGGCCTTGTGGCCACGGTATGCTGCTTGGATTACTATGACTGCATGTTTCATTGTTCTGTAACTTTGCATCTGTTGATCCCTGAGCCGTTTGGCCCTGTACCTTTCCTGAATAATGATGGTGGCACACTTTAGTGCGAGGTAAGCCACACGCATTCTGTACATCCTGAAGTGAGCTTGGATTGCTCTGGCTGCTTTATGTCTGTTCTTCAAGTCCTGCCTTTCTCTAAATCCCCGAAACACAGCTTGTATCTTAACAGTAGCCTGCTTAAGTTTCCTGAATTCATTTTGCTGCACCCTGCACAGCAAAAGAGCTCTGTATCGGCTTTGGATGACAATCACCGCACTGCGAAGGAGAAAATAACGTTTCCTACATAAAAACATCCTGGCTAAAGCCTGAATGACAGTCGCTGCCTGGTGCTTTTTCTTCTGCTCTGCCCTAACTCTCACGCCTCTGAAAGCAGATTGGAGAGTAACGCACGCTGCTTTCTTCTCCAGGTATGCTCTCCTCATCTTCCTTCCAGCCAAAAACGCTCTGTAATGTCTCTGTAGAACCACAGCTGCTGCCCTTTTGGCTCTGTACACTGCTTGCACTTTGTGCCGACGATAACAAGCCTGTATAAAAGATGCACACTGGTGCCACTTTTCTATCCTCTTCCTGTCCGCTCTGCCTCTCCAGTTAGCTTGCACAGTGAGCACAGCGGCCCTCAGAGCGTTATATTCATTCTTTGTCTTGCGACTCAAAAGTGTTGCTCTGTACTTTTGCTGTATTAGAACTGCAGCTCTTTTCAAAATCAGGTAGCGCCTACAGGCAGCGTGCTTTCTAAAAGCTGCCTGGATCACAGCTGCTGCCCTGTCCTGTTTTTTCAGAGAATCTCGAGCCACTTTCCCACGATATGCTGCCTGAATGGTAACAGCCGCACATTTCATCCTGACAAACTTTTTCCTCTCCGCGTCTCTTGTCATGGAGGCTCTGAACCAGTGCTGGATTATAACTGCAGCGCACCTCATTTCTGCCACTTCTTTTCGAACAGCGTGCCCTCTGAAGGCACTCTGGATGACAACAGCAGAGCGGTGCTGCAGTTTTAACGTGTGAAAATGGCGCCTCTGCGCACGGCCTCTGTACTGGGCTTGTATGAGCATAGCACTTCCTTTGATCTTTCTGTACTGATTGAGACACTTTTGCATCCTGTACCAGGACTGGATTCTCACAGCAGCCACAGTTCTTTGGGACATTTTTCTTCCGTACCATTTCTTAAAGGCAGCTTGTATCACTTTAGCCGCACAGTTTTCCTTTTGTATTTTCTGAGCTTTCCATCTTCTGTAACCTCTTTGTATTTTTACCACAGCGCTCCTAAGTAAGAGATAACGTGCCCGATCTCTTTTTGAAATGGCCCATGCTCGTGAGTACTTCTGAATGACTGTCACCGCCCAGTAGATTTTCCCATAAGCAGAGGCTGCCCTCCTCATTCGCCATTGTGCTTGGACAACAATGGTATGATATCTGAGGCATTGGTAAGCCCTCATGGCTGAAAACATCCTCCACTGAGCCTGCAAGGACAAGATAAGACCCATTTAATTCAAAGAACAAAAACATGTGGTAGCTTCATTATGCTGGATTTGTCCTTGATATGACAAAACACAGTAAAATTATCAACAACAATTTTTTTTTTTAAAGTGCAATAACAGTTTTAACTAGACTTTAATAGATGATCATGAACATCAAAATGTCCTTGAACAAAGTCATTCACAACTAGAAACAAAGTCAGATTTATCATCACCCGAGAAGCTGAGTCTGGTTACCGATTCAAAAGGCCAAGGCCATATGTGACTTTGTCAAACACTGCTTCTAACCCTCAGGTACACACGCACCTGGATGACAGTTGCTGCTTCGTGCTGCATAGCCCGAAGTTGAGCCTGTTTTCTAAGTCTCAGCTTTTTGCGGGCTGCATAACCTCTCCATGAGGTCTGGATGACGACAGCAGCCTGGTTCTGCCTCTTAGCTCTGCGTCTCTGAAGAAAACTCCTCACCACTACTTGGATTTTGGTGGCAGCCATGTTTCTTTCCTGCATGGAAACGAGAAACAACATTAAACACGTTATCTCTACAGAGGAGGTTACTTTTTGATAGCATTTCGTAAAGCGTATCAGTCTGCAAACATGATGGGTGTAGAGTGAGGTCATGTTAACAATCACTTAACGTGTGCATCCACCAAGGTCTTCAAGGTTCATTTATTGATCATACAATGACAAAATCTTCCTACAGATCTATTTCCACTCCCTTTAATAACAATTTAAAAGCATCACGCCCTGACAAGTACATCTCAAACACCCGTAGTTACTTGCTCCCATGACCGATATTAAGGCTAGTATCAGACATAAAGGCCTAAAGGGTCTCATTCACACCTGACTTAACTGTGTTTAATTTAATCTGATAAATAAATAGAAACCACAAACCTTGTAGAGCTCTAAATCTTTCTTGAGTTTGTATTTCCTCCAGGCTCCCTGTATGACCCGCGCAGCTCGGGTTTCGTCCCGCAAGTCCAACAGACGAGCGCACAGGAAGGACAAGTACGACATCACCACCTGCAAGTCAGTTTATGTAGATGAAGGCAGAGCTGCATTCACTCTCCTCTCTCACGTAGTGGTACATTAAATATCTTTACAAGTGAGCCTTTGAAAGCCTCATTTTTACCAAATCCAGAGATTTTAAAGACAAATTATTGCAGGAAAGTTTGTCTTCACGCTGGACAAAATATACATCTTGAAATTCAGAGAGGTTGCATGGATAAGGCAGCCAGAAAGTCAGCCTACTCCTGTGAGCCCAAGTCATTTCAAACCCAATGTCTGTCACAGATCTACTGAATCAGAAAGCTAAATTTGTATTATTGCCTTTACACATGACCATTTTAAAATATGTACCAGAAGACCGCGGGCAGGGAATCAGTGGGGAAATAAGCTAAATGCAGTGTGTTTTTTTACATAAGTACATATAAGACACACTGAATGTGGATTAGTAATCAGTTGTTATGAATTTCACCAAAAACAATGCTCCACGTTCCCGCGAGCTGTCTTTGACACACCTCCCACCTGGTCTCACCTTCTCATTGGGGATAGTGTTGGACATGTCGGCCGGGTTGATCATGGCGGGCACACCGCCCAGAAAAGCAACAGCACTGTTGACCAGTTTGAAGTTGCTTTTCTCGTTCTCCAGCAGCTCTTTAAACTCCAGCGATGGAGAATCAGCTCCTGTTGGCAAACAAATACATACCGTCAGTAACAACTCTACAGCATCTTCAATGTGTTTCGTATTTTGTATATGTGTCGCATTGTTTGTATTGTGTATAAATTTTGATGTTATGACATGATGAAGCTGAGGTCACCATGACTTAAAAAATGATGCTCAGTTTTGTAATGTAATAAATTGTATTAACACATTGAAAAAACATACTGTGTGTTATTTATTTAATACATTTCCCTTTTTTCATATTCAATGTTTTCATGTTCTGACAGACTACAATGTTGATGTTTGAGGTACAAACATCCAAGTGACTCTTTTTTTTTTTTTAACTTTATATGCCCCCTGGCACAGATGGTTGCACTAAGGTTGCAGCATAGTGCTGACGTACCGTTTGGGCCTGTGGGCAGGGAGTCAAAGGAGCTGTCGGAGTCACTGGCTGAGCCGCTGAGCTCCAGCCGGCCTCTTGGTGAGCACTCGACAGTCTGAGTGGTGCGGTGACTGACAGACGCTTCTGGCAGAAGACCCGGGTGGTAGTGGTGGATAAGATAGCACAGGACGCGGCCATCCGAGAACGTCACGGTGAAGTTCTCCACCTGCACACACAGGCAGAGTGAGACTTTATTTATGGTTTCCAACTACGGTAGAGTTTTCTGAAAACTTCTCACTGTTGCAGTACACAAGAGCTAAAAAAAGTAAACCTAACTGTTTGGCTGTGTGGATGTTTTGTCAGACTTTAAATATCATAAAAACAGTATTGAAAATAAATAAATTTAAAAAACTAAATCTCATATCAGACCCCAAACTAACAGTACAGTGCTGCTCTCTGTGAAAACCACCGCCTGTATAGCATGGACCTAGCCACAGTCACATCAGCCATTTGTTTCTGGAATTAGGAAAAAGATACATTAAAAAAATCCAAGTACCTGACGATGATACGAGCCACATACAGGATGGGGCTGTTAAAAAGTTCCACGTTCTTACTGCATTTCTGAAGGCTCCAAATTGTTAAAAATTACAATGTCAAGGTCGTGTTTTGTGGCAAATGTGATCATTCCAAAAGGTTCACAAAAACCAACCAACCTCTGTCATTTTGCATCACACAATTATATTTTGTTGTTTCGTTTTGTTCTTCTGAAAGCCCTGAGAATTATATTTAGAGTTTAAACTATAAAAAAATAGGCAGTGAAAGACATTTTTTGACCATATCCAAAATTTGCAGCTTTTGGGTGCTCTAGGAATGTATCCCGCCACGAATTTCAGGGTTCAGCTAAATGTATCGCACACTGAAAAGAGCTACACTGCCTGGGTGAAAAAATATCTAAATTGTATAAAGTAAGTCATCTGAGCACACAAAGTTATGCACCATCTTCTTAAAATTGTTTGCTGTGTCCATATCATCCAACTTCCAACTTATATTGCCAGCATTTGACTGCTTTATTTTTTTTTTAATAAATATATATCTTATATGAAGACTAAAATATATTATTCTGCTGTTAAGTGTCTATAAACAACCACTTGTCTGCCATCTCACTGCATAAAGTGACTCAAAGAACAAAAAGAAAAAAAAACACAATTTACCCAAACATTTCAGAGCGGGAGCAAAAAATCTAAACGGGTCAGTTCTGCAAAATAAACTCACCTCCCATAGCGTTACACCAGGCTGCAATCTGGCTAATTTAACACTCCCGTCATTCATGGATGGACTCACCTTTAGAGCCACCCTCAAGAAGACCAAAGTCTATCGTATTACAGCTTTGTAAGATCAAGGTAACGTTTTATTAAGTGTGCATTAAACTCAAGTTTTAAAAAAAATGTGGTTAGTGAGCAATGTGTAAAAGCAAAGAGCAAAAAAGATAAAACCTAAACAAGCCTCAATTACATCAGTTTAATTATGAATGTGAAACTATTTTTTTTTTAGGTTAATAGCAAAAAAGAAACTATTTAGTCTCACCTTAAGGTTGTAAAAGTCACAAACGGAACGGACCCAGTCCATAAGTAGGGTAACTTTGGTGCTGCCATGTTCGTATGGGACTCTGGTCTTTGCAGGCGTCTGCCGAAGACCCCGATCGGCCTTCAGGGACGCTAGCCTCCGTTTAGTCCTCAAGGTCCTCTTCAGAAAGCCGATCTCCTCCTTGAGCTGATCCTCATTCAGAATCACTTCCACCTAAACACATTATTCAGTAACAGAATATCAATCAAGTCTTTTCACTTATTGGGGAGGGGGATTCTCAAATGGGGGACATAAAGGCATACGGACATGAAATGCAAAGATGATTTTCCACAGCAGGCTCAGCGTCTTTTCTCTGTGTCCATCCACGATGTCTCTTGAATCAATGGTTGAGCCTGAAAAGAAAAACAAGATGTTTAAAAACTATTCAAAGCAAAGTTCTGAGTTTCCCTGATTTTCTATTTCCTTGTTATTATAAGCTGAATAAAGTTTAGTAAGAAAAAGTCAGAAACCTAAAAAGGGTGATATAGGACTTGTTTACACTTGAGGCTAAACTACAGCAGTGAGAGATGTCCTTGGAAAGTGCCTGAATATAAAACATAATGAATATCTACATATCTTAAACAGCATATACAAATTTGTTTTTCAGAAACGGATTAATTACCGCTTTCGTCCTTCAGGTCGATCCCTTTGCTTTTGAGAACCTGCAGAGCGACATCGACGTTGTGGACCTTCTGCAGGCGGCTGATGGCCGGCAGGCGGAGCTTCACAGACAAACTCCAGTCCTGGACAAGGAGCTCCATCACACGCCTAAACCAGAAAGATGATCCTTAGATTTCATCATTATTCTGGATCTGATTTATCATCAAATGAAACAGTTATGTAACACATTTATATCTCACGGCAGCAGAAGCTGAACATAAATGAGTATCTAATAAGAACCTGATCCACACGTATGAGGCTAATCATGATCAAATCCAGCTTTCACCAATTTAAATCTGGCCAATGTCCCTTTGAATTCTTTAAATAAATGTTGGTCAACATTACGTGCTGTTATAACCCTAACTACATGTTGGCCAATCGGGACACAGCATAACATGAGGGGCAACATCCACACTTGAAACACAGGAAATTTTAAAATACCCACACAATCTCAAAACAGAAAAATATGTAACATTAAATGGCATCGTATCCTGGAGGGAACCTTAGACAAATAAACTGAAGTCTCTCAATATTCTTTTCTATTTAAGGAATAAATACAAAAAAAAAAAAAACTTTGACAGACTCACGGACTTGAAACTGAAGCACTGTCAGGGCTTTCAAAGAGCCAATCCTTCAGTGAGAATTCAAGGGAGGAAATCCCCCGTCTGAGAGCGCCCTGTCTGAGGGTCCTTAACTCCAAATTCCCCTGAGAAGCGGGGATACTGCTGCCTATCTGAGCCTGACCTCTGAGAAAAGTTCGCATGCACCTGGGATCCGAGCATCACGTTAAAATTCATGCCGACACACTCACACTAGACGAACGCCACATTTTAAGTCAACTGCCAAATTCTTCACGGCGAAGTTAAACTCATCCAGGGGCATCTGAACATGGGAGACGGGCAACCCAAGGTAGCCGAGGTGCCGTGGGAGGATCCCCTCTCCGCTCAGGAAGTCTCTTGAGAAGGCCAGCAGCAGGTCTTTACTTGCCTGTTTTAAAAAGAAAATGAGCAGCACATAACACGGCAGAGGTTAACACAAGCCAAAAGGATTAGAAGAGGAAAAACTGTTTTTCTTGCTTTTATTTCAGTCACTCTTCGCCTTCCTCAGTACAAAACCTCCTTGGATCGTCTACAGCTTGTGCAAAATGCTGCTGCGAGGCTCGTTACCACGTGCTTCGAGCCCTCTAATGTCACACCTGTGTAGATCTCACTGCACTGGCTCCCCATTAAATTTTGAATTCAATTAAAAGCTCTGGTGTTTACCTTTAGGCCTCCTTATGGTGAAGCATATCCGCACACAGATTACCTTTTCTAGCGCTAAGTCAGCAACAGAACTCTCGGGTCGTCTGATCAGAGCTTATTATCCATGCTTCAATCTGGAAGAAAAACTAAAGCTAACTGAGCCTTTGCAATCGTGGCCCTCACTCTTTGAAATCTCTCTCTTCCATTCTTCGATCCATAAGCTTAGTAGACTCAAAAAGCAGCTCAAGACTCATCTGTTTAAACTAGCATTCAGGTAGCATTTTTTTTTAAATAGGTGCTGTTTAAACTTAAAGCTTTCGTCCAAGTGTTTAAAGACACCTAACTGATTACATTAACAAATCAGCATCGTTATTATCATCATGCCAAAAACACAATGACATTATATGCTGTCCAATTCAATACCAAGAAAGCAGTTTAAGCTTTTATTCCATGTATAAAAAATGTAATTTCTTTGTGTTGATGACACATTGTAGCGCTAACGTACCTTGAACTCAGCATCAACACAGAACAGACAGGGGTCGTGTTCAATGAGCCGGGACTCTTTGGCTTTGTCCAGGAAACAAACGAGCAGCAGCAGTTTCTTCAAAGTGAAGCGGGACAGCGCCTCCTCGTGGCCTAACCGAGAAAAGGCAAATAGGCGTTCGTACGGTGACAATAAAGACAATTTCCACTTTACAAATAAAATCTTATTTTCCTATTTTGATCACCGGAATCCTTGTTTTAAAAAGGACTCTTTACACTTCCAAGTCGTTTGGTTTATTTAATTGAAAGTGGGATTAAAAAGGACGAAGGAAAGTATTTCCTTCGTCCTTTGCTCTGTCATCTGTCTTGGACTGCTCAGCATTATGTTCCCAGACTTTGGGACGTTTATCCAATGAATCAACAGTGATCTCATGACAGCTAATCATATTCAAAAAGTAAAAATCAGTTACTTAACCAATGTGAAGGGAAAAAAGTGAAACATGCTGTTTCCAACTACAGAAAACTGAGATTTCAGTGTTTCAAAATGTCATTGCTGTCGTGCTATTAGACGGAAAAATTAAAGTTCGAGGCAACAAAGGAATAACACCATGTTGGTTAATTAAAGTTGTACTCATGCCCAAGCTGTTAATTTTCTATAATAAAGTGTTTCTGTCTGGTGATGATAAGGCAAACCGACACTTGTGTTACAGCTCAAGTGGAAAATACAAAAGCAAACCTGAGCTGATAAATTACTTTTTAATTAATTACTTTAAATTCAATTAAACTAAAAGTCTCAGCTCTCCTGTTATTTCTATTAGCTCTGATGCTGACCCAACATCCTCTCAAATTACCATCTTTGTAAAGGTGGGGCACTCGGGGATGTCTGAACTCTGCAGCAATGTCCGGGTTCCACAGCAGTCGCTGCAGGATGAACACAGCCAGGCCCAAGGTGTCGCTGTTGCTTTCCAGCGAGATCAGCTCTCCGTAGATTGTCTGAAGATGAGCAAGATTCAGGGTAGTTTATAAAAAAATAAAAAATAAAAAAAAAAGAGTAATAACATTATTGGAAATGGCAAACGCTGAACAGTGTCAGAATACCTCAAGTCCGATTCGTAACCACAGAGGGTTGTACGAGAGGAGCCAGTTGAGGACTTTTTTGCGTTCACCTGAAAGGTGACACAAACAGGCCTTAGTGACAGGAATCTCACAGTACTGAGCTTTGATAGAGCAGGACTCTTACCTATGTCCTTCCAAAGGTGGCGGTCCTTCCTGACAAGCAGCCGCCTGGCCTCCACCTCCAGTTCGAGCCTCTGAATGGCTTTGACCATGGCGTCAGATGTGAACAGCTGGCAGGCGGAGCGACGGAGACGATTTAGCTTGCGTCTGGCTGTGTAAGTGCTGAAGGACATCTCCTCTTTGGTGGGAGCTTTGGGCACACTAAATTTATTGTCACCGCCCATAACAAGGGACACAGCATTTACTACACGGGATACACAAAAGGAGGGTCCAGGTTTAAGAGGTTAGAGGTATTTAAGGAGTTACCATAATGTTCTCATGTTTGAGCCTGCTGCCGTTACCTTTGGCGACTTCGGTGTTGACCTTAAAGTCATCTGGGGTGAGGACGTAGTTGATCCACCATGTGAAGCCCCTCTCCTGCTTCTCTATCCACCTCTCGTCATAAAACATGTTCTTGGCAGCAAACGGCATTGGGTGTCTAGGTAAAGCTAAAAGACAACAATACAAATCAAACAAAAACAAAATACAAATTAAAGATAAAACCGACTCACAAAGCTCATTTCACAGTGTTGATAACTTTTACATTGTTCAGATACCCGTTTGTGCAGGCTTAACAAAGCTCAGCTTCGACTGTGCCACAGCAATCACTTTGGCTGTCTTCACAGAGGGAGCACCGGACGCCTTTCGAGATGGAGCACCTGTGAACAACAGAAGGAAACTGTCATTGACACCATTATCCTCATGATCATCAGCTGCTCCCTTTTTGGGTTGTCACAAGGTATTATCTTTCATTCACACACATATACTCTGTCATACTTCCACTGACTTTCACTCTTCCTCATTCCCCCAACTAGTCGCAGCACCTGAACTTCCTACATGTTGTCATACGTGTCTTGCACCACCCTCACATACGTCACTGTGACTCCTGACTCCCTCACAAACAACCAGAGTTCCACTCTAGGCACACGATCATAAGCAGTATTTGGTTATTTGCTGCGCTTACACATATATAATGTTATATGTCTCACGTGATGCCCTTTTCCAGCTCAATACTTTAATTTTTGGACTCACACAGATCAAAATAATCTGTATTTGTGTTATGGGTGTGAGGTGACCATGGTTGTGGCTCAAAGCATCTCTGTGACAGCCAACCAGTCAGGGTGTAGCCTGGCATTCACCCTGTGACAGCAGGAATACGCTCCATCCCCCGCAACCCTGAACTCGACAAGTGATTAAACAAACAGTTGGATGATATCATTTCATGTCACTTTATAGGCTAAACACACCCTTTTCTATAGAATTCTAATCTTTGTAATTAAGCTGTTTTGTTTTTTCCCCTCACCAATGGTACATTTCCTACCAAAGTCAAGGAAAAGAGTTTTAAGCGCACATGAATGACTTGTGTGCAAGCAAACTTATTACTTGAAACTTTGGCCCTGATTTGTATAAAAATCCATTTTTGTAACAGTGCCGGAAAGGATTACAAGCATTATTTAACCCCAATTTATCAACATATTCCTACATACCTTGTGACACAGCTTTGGAGTTTGGAAGCTTAGCCTGGGCACGAACTGCAGACTTCAAAGTATTTAGTGATGATGCAGTCACTGAGCGTACTGAGCCTGCGGGAGGGGGAAATTATTGAAATCACATCAGAATACAATAACGCCACCATATAAGACGTTAACCATCGGCGGGTTATGCACCTTCAAACTCCAAATATTACAAACAGGGTCTGAAAATAAAACTCCATTCACAGAGTTCAACACCAAAGTTTAAAATAACGATATCTTTTCAGTTCTTATTTTATTTTATAGCCCTGTGACGGACTGAGAGAGGCTCCAGCTCCACCTGATGGATGGATGAATTCGTTTTAAAATAAAATAAACTGTCACTGGTTTTGTACCCAGTTTGCAACACTGATGTGACAGATAAATATCAGACAGTGACATCAACTAATAGTCAGTCAGCGAGGACAACATCGGCAATAAATCAGTATCACCATGTAGACACACAAGCTGCAGCCTCCATCTCAGCAAAGACATGAACAACCTTCTTGAAGACGGCTCACCTGATGTTCTCTGCCTTTGCGATGCACCTCTCCTCTCCTGGACTGACCGGGAGGGCTCGGTTTTCCCAGGCACTACCCTGCTCCTTTTTACCTCCTCAGTTTTCCTGTCATCTTCCATCTTCCCATCAGTTTTCAAAAACTCTTCACTCTTCCTCTTCTTGCTCTTTGCTACAACGTGAACAGGAAATGAGTCTTCCTGAGCATGAGGAGGTGTAAAAACTGCTAGGGGCTGCTCATACACTTTAGAGCTTGACAAGAGGCCATGATGATGAGGAGAAGACGAGCCCACGGGTGTTGGAGAGGGGACGGTAAAAGCAACGGGAGCGAGGACCGAATGAGGCGGGGACGTTACTGAGAAAGAAAAGCGTGAAGAAGCCACGGGTGGAGGGGAGGAGACAGGGAAGGTGATGGGTGCGGGTGAGGCAGCGAGCCTCGGGCTAGCGCTGGAGGAGATAAACTCTGGGACCTGAGGTTTGTCATCACACGAGCTGATATCTTTGTCAGAGTCTATGACAGGAAGGCTAGGACTCCCTGGACCCGACTCACAAGGACTGCTGCCATCAGACAGCTCCAGCGTTTTCTGCAGGAGCCTTCGTCGTGACTTCCTTATTTTCCTTCCACTCAAACTATTTGCCTCCACCGGTGCCTTACCCTTTGTCACTGTGGCAGAGGTGAAAGAACCTTTTTTTGTCCTTTCAGGAAGTCCATCAGCCTCCGAAACGCCCACCTCTCTCACTTTGTCCGCCTTATTGCTGACAAAGAAAGTAAGTCTGGGCTCACTGGACTCTGACAGCTCGGGGCTACCAGAAGACCCTTTGAGGACATCTGCGTCAGGTCGACAGTCGTGTTTTTCACTGTTAGATTCGAGCGAATCGGAAAAGTCACAGCTCGAATTATTATCTGGAGGACTGGTGCTGACATGGATCAGATCAGAGTCGATGAGAAACAGGGCCTCTTTCAAAGACGGGAGTGGACTTCTAGGTAACTCACTGTCGGCAGCAGCAGCTGCTGCAGACTTTGCAGTAGCAGGAAGTTGGTTTTCTGACTGAATCCAAGGCATGAGCTTCTTAAACCTCTCTGGCGTCCCAATTGGAGAGAGCGTCCTGTTGAGTACTTTGGTAAGATCTTTATTGTCAGGTTTTCCTGCAAGGACATCTGGGCTCGCGGACATGCTACCAGAGTCTACCACAGCCGCAGCCGGGACGAGCAAAACCAGTGGAGAGTTCCTATTAAGTTGTTGGAAGTTCTGCTTTTCTGACAAAACCAGAGATTGTTGCTCCTGGCTCAGATTTAAGGCTTTCTGCTTGTCTGATTTCAGGCAGCGATCCTCAGTGGGGCTGCGCTTGCTTAGGGACCTCTCTATGGCACCTTTACCCTCGTTAAGTGAAGCGAGCGGGCTGCGTGGCTTGTCTCGTTTGTACTGTGGATTTCGAGACACTTGGAAGGTCTTATTGGCTGCCATCTTGAGAGGGGGGTGCTCGACCTTCCTTCTGAGCGTTGTCATTTTCTCACCCTCTCTCTTGCTTTTGATTGTGTCCCATAAGGTCTTCTGAAAACACAAACACACACACACACACACACACACACGAGCTGTAAATGATGTGTAAAGTTGCAGTCTACAAAACAAATCATACAAACTAGGCCTCAAGAAGGAGAATGTCATAATAATAAGAAAAAAAAGAGTCATACCAGTTAATTATTAAAAGCACACATCACAACTGCACTGAACATCACCAAAAGCCTGACTCTGTGTATTTTAATGCTGGTACAAAAAAGGCAAGGAGTGTTCTCATTTGATGAGATCTAATGTAATATTCTTAACCTAAAATAGCTTGAAATCATTCATTCACATCCAGTCAAACTTAAGGTTAAGTAAGACCGGCCAGTGAATGCAATGTATGTTAAAAACACTGGCACACTGGACACAACGCAATGATGATCATCCTATTATAAATATATCTCAGTTTTCACCGAGTCTGTCATTACGTGCACATTACAATTTACAGACCAAAGACCATATTTCACATCCACCAACTTACCTTGATCTAAAAATGCTTTTGTTTTACTTTTTTAGATGGTTTCACTCCTGTTTGGTGATACTGGCATCACCTCAGATTGATTAGGAGTGCATTTTGGAATAAATAACGTCTTCACTGCTGCTTTCGTAGTTGGCAGCCGTTTACCGTGTAAAGCTGTGGATGTTTACCTTTTTCCTTTTTGGTGCCTCTGCTCTCCCCAGCAGGATAGCCTGGTGTTTGAGGACACCATTGGCATTTAAGACGATGAGCTCTCTGATCCCACCTTCTTCGGTCGGGGTCCAAGTCACCACCAGAGTGAAAGAGCCCCCAGGCTGGAAATAAGAACCGACTCTTACAAATAGACATCTTTAAGGGTGTATTGACTGATATGAAAATCCCCGTGGGGTGGGAATCTGGTGTGTGATTGGAGACGCGCGTATTTTCAGTGTGAGCTAAAACATACCTGCATTTTGAACGTGCTGCAGTCCACTGAAAAGCCTTTACTTGAGGGGATCTTATCAACAGAAACCTCCGCTGCAGCATACTCTGTTGGGTTCTCAATCCTCAGAACAGCCGACTTGGAGGTACCCACCTTTACCGATCCAAAGGTTACGAACGGAGCCTTTGAAAACTGGATCAAACTCAGGACGGGAACATCGTTTTCTTTGTCTGTGTCGTTCCGCCTTGTTGGACTGAAGTCCAAAAATCCTCTCCGTCCCGAATGTACGGCTTGAGCCATTTATATTTAATAAAGTAAAATCTTGTAGATTTAAAAACAATTAGAAAAACAGCTTAGTTAACATTAATTACATGCTAAATGTTTCCAAATGGCCGTTTAGGCCCAACACTTGTCAGCTAGCAAACGTACACTCTCGCTTACCTCCACAACACAGTGACAGACAGTCTAGTTTGAAAATCGGACGTCTTGTTTATTGAACCAATAACAGGCGAGGGATAACGACACCATAACCAATGGGTAAAGAGAATGCATTGAAACCGTATGAATACACGACGGTTCACCAATGAACGAGCGAATACATTTTTAAACGCCGTAGGCTACGCCCACACCACGAGGCACAGAAAATGTGTCCACTCTACTTTTTCTATGTATAGAAAATAGAGCCGTAGCAAACACACCGCAGACGCGTCTGTCACCGTTTTAAAAGTAACTTACTGCTCGCTCAGGAACATCTGATTAAAACTATAATTCTAATTTTATTTTCGGCTGGTCTCGTTTTAACCATAATTAATTGGTTTAGTGTGGTACCACCATGAGAGTATAGGTGCCAACGAGTGGGGTATCTCGTCCCACGGATAGCTCGCCGTGATCGTATAGTGGTTAGTACTCTGCGTTGTGGCCGCAGCAACCCCGGTTCGAATCCGGGTCACGGCAGTATTTTCCCGGTAAATGTTCTATTTGATTGGAATAAAACCTAACATAAACCCGGTCGGATCAGGTATATTTTAAGTTATTCCTGATATAACTAAACATAACTACATTTTAACTGGAAACTCTTTAACAAGCACTTTGACTGTCGTCGCTAACACATCTGAAATCTTTATTCGCCCTCTATGTACTTTATTAACAAGGCATACCCCAAAATATTCCTATAGTTTTCGTTGCTACATATAAAAAGCGTTTAAAAAAAAAAAAAACTAATTACCAACGAAATACTAGCGCTTTCAAAACATGCAATAGTTTCCTATTGTGTCCAGCTGGGGGCAGCCTTTCTCATGAGTTCAGCAAGGGGTTGTCGATTTCCGTTCAAGTCATACAGTAAAGACACAAATATAATCTTGTCGGCTGTGAATAAATTAAATCAATTTATTGCGAAGTGAATTAAAGATTTTCTTTTTTTTTTAATAATAACTATAACGATAAGCAGACAGAACCAGAATTCCAACTCCAATCTTAGACATGATTGATAATTACCCCCTATCTGTACTGTTATATATGACATTAGTGTAGATTGCCTTCACTGATGCGTTTTAGTGATTCCTGCATTTGATTTGACAATTCTTTTAGGCCCTATGCCCTTCCTGATCCACCTATCCCTATTTAATCAAGCCTGGAAATGTCAACTGGAACATCCCCTAAAGTTGGATCTTCCACTCAGAAATTGAAGCAGCCCCACCAACCACAACTTAATAAACCAAGATGGTGATGGTGCATGTAAACATTAGTAAAACTGTAAAAGCTTCAATATGTACTGCCACTATTGAGTTTTTGTAAGCCAATTGAAGAGCATTGACCAGGTTCTATCATGAGAATAGAAAGCCAATGATTCATTCTAGGACTGATGTCACTTCCAACTCCAATATCCAACTGTGGAGGCAAGTGGAAGGAATCATTACTGTGTGGCCAGAGTCAACCACACCCTCCCAGTGTCTATCCCTTTACAACTGTCTCTTTAGAACTGACCCACTGTCTTTTTTGTCTTTTGTCTCTTTGTGGCTATAAATGATTTCCCCTGCAGAGTGCTTGTAAAGATATGCTAATGTAAATTCCATGCCTATGCATTAGTGAATGCAAAAGGCATCCCAATGAGGACTTGCTCCTTTACTTAAGACAGGCTCGAACAGAAGGATAGTACGAACAGTAAAACACTCACATCTTTAAATAAAATTTATGTATTACTTTCTTTAATCACAATATTATTTTAATAGAAAACCGTGTGCGAAGAGCATAAAGTTTAAATATAGGCTCGTTCACAAGATATATCAAAAGGAGATGTGTGAATTTTTCTGACTTAGGCTGAACATGGGTTGCTGCTAATACAAAATACCCAGTGACATGATGCTTACTTGTGACCTGAGTGCACATGTGCTAAGTCTGGTACTGTAGGTGAGCCTTGTAGTCAAATATATTTGTGTTGTTGGAAGAGGAGGAGTATCCAGTGTGTTTAAAAGCAGATTGGTGAGGAAGAGCCATCAAAGTGCAACAGTCAAAGGCATACTTTTTCAATGTTATATTGGTTTACAAGTAAAATAATACAAATCTTTAAATTGGTCTTATTTAAATCATTAAATAATTTCCCCTAGGGATCAATAAAGTATTCTGATTCTGATTTTGGTATCTAGATACCAAATGTATTATATCACTGTCTTATAATTAGTGAATCTTTAGGTCTAACACACAAGTATGAGGCAGGTGGGAAATTGTTGTTATTAACTGTAACAGCTTATGTGCAGGTGGTTTAATTAATATTATTATACTATATAAGAATGCGCAATGTAAGGAAACGTGAGGAAAAGTGTGCCATAGTACACGAGGAAATACACTTGCCTGCCTTTTCAGCGTATAGCAATAAAGTCATTTTGAACAGCTGACACCGCTGTAACTAACGGTAGACCTAAATTAAGTGTTTACTGGAAGAATTTTCAAGTACCCTCATTACTAAATGCCCCTTTACAGTCCACTTTTTGTTTTGATCCTCCACCCTCTTCCGTTAGAGGCTGCTCACGTGACCAGGACGCCCGTCCAATCCGATGGCAGAAGCGCAGGGCTCGTAATTTTGAACAGATGGGGAGCAGCCAGGCTGCGGAGAGTTGCTCCGTAACTATTCTGTACGAGCTTGTAGCGAGACATGTATAAATATTTCTTCGAATGATGGATATTACTTGTCGCTACAGCGAATGAAGGAAACCCTTAGCGCTGCCCTTCCGTGATAAATATGAGTTCTCATATTATCACTCCTGGACCGTACCGAGCCACGAAGCTGGTAAGTTAAAATTCACGAGCTAGCTAATACCTTGCTAATCAGTTCACCATCGGTGTCAACGGAAGCGCCATACTCAGCTGTGGCTGCTTTTAAACAGCACGTTTAAACACACACGCTTTGCCGGCTCCTCTAAAATAAATACTGCAAGTAATTCACAGTGAAGTATCCTCTGCATGTTTCAGCGATACGCAGTTGTGGTTCTCTCTGTTTTAATATATCTTCATGACTTTGTTTCAGCAACAAACGCCTATATCCAGCTAACATGACCCATTATTTTACGTGTCATTTGAAAACCGAACCTTAAAGTACAAATTTTCATTAACGCAATTGAGGATTTTAATTTAATATATGTGGTGATACCTTTTATATATGTCAACACTCAAATATTTAAGTTCTAATAAAAGAAAGTCAGTGGGATGGTGGAATTGGATTATTTAGAGCAATTCTGTTTACAAATATTAGTTCATTCATTAGGATCACTCCTTCTATTAAACCAACAGTATTTGCAACTAACTTTACGTCCCATGGCTGCTCGATTACACTGTTAGTGTCTAACAGATGGGCAGGTATTTCTTTAAATTATGTATCTTAAAGAAATTGTGTTAAAAGGAATTCGTTTCACCTTTAGTGGTGGACCTAAAGGCTGTATCACCTAATTGTTGTCGATCCGGTTGCTGTCAAATCTCCAGTCCATCAGGGCAGGAATTTACTGCAAAACTTAATTGACTTCTGCAGTGGCTGCAATTACAACAAGCATTTGTAAATACTTGTTTGTGAAGTAATTGAGGTTTGCCTTGCGAGATCCCTAAGTGAGTCTGCAATATGCCTGCAGAAACCAAAATAGTTTGTTTTAATCTAAAACTGGTCTTAGCGCTGCACATGTTTTTTTAATTTTGAGCATAATGAGTTACCAGTACCAACGCTTTGATATCTCTGCCGGGATCTAAATCAGCAGATACTGTGCTGGCTTAATTACAGCTGAGCGACCCTGTTACTTCTCACGGGCACTTGTCATTATATTGTTGTGCACTTTTATCAGCTTTGCTATGGAGCAATTCCGTACAGTGTGACACATTGTTATCTTGTTTCCTTGCTTGAACTCTGCGCCTCCCGTTTCAGTGGAATGAGGTGACACGTTTGTTTCGGGCTGGCATGCCCCTCAGGAAGCATCGGCAGAACTTCAGGCACTATGCTTCCTGCTTCACCGCATCGGCTGCTGTTGACTGGCTGCACCAGCTGCTCTGTAACAACAGCAACTTTGGCCCCGACGTTACCAGGCAACAGACAGTTCAGCTCCTGAAGAAGTTCCTGAAGAACCATGTGATTGAAGATGTAAAGGGACGCTGGGGAACAGAGGACCTGGAGGACAACAATGCGTTGTACAGGTAATCTGTTTGGCAGAAATGAATTTTTGGGAGTTATTTAACAGTACAGGGCTTAATATGTTGATTGTGCTGCACACAGCATCAAACAGTTTGTTGTTTTTTCTTTGTCCACAGGTTTCCCTCCACTTCTCCTCTGAAACCCATCCCCTGTTCAGCTCCAGCCTCAGACTCCAGATCCATAAAAAAGAGACCTTCATTGAAGGACAAAGAAGGTTTCTTCAGGTTTAGAAGCACAAGAAGGCAGGAGAAGGAGACACAGGTGAGTTAGATTCATCACTGTTTCAATTTAAAACAATAATATGTTGCTTTTAAGACAAAAACAAATTCACAGATGCAGTTTTGCACAAATCTTTAAAAAATTAAGATCCACTCTGTGTTGGTTCTTGTTCCATACATCTGTTTCAGGAAAATGTGGATCCTGCACTCCGAACACAGCAGGAAGGCGCTAATCAGCCAACAGAAGAGCAGGAGAAACCGAGACGAGAGCTGACAGTGGAGGATGAACAGGAGATCTGGAGAGACATCACGCTGACCCAGTATAAACACACAATTCCCCCAAAACCCTCCTCTGCTTAAAAAATACTATTAATAACTGAGAAAAGACTTCAATGTATATCTAAAACTTGTGTATGTGTTTCAGCCTTCAGAGGATTCTGGATGTTCCGTCTCTTGACGAAGTTTTAGACCATCGTTACGTGAATCCACAGAACATCATCCACAATATGACCAAAGTCAACAAACACGGCGTGGTCACACTGGATGACAAGACCAGTAGGTTCACAGACCAGTATAAAGAAAAAAAGTAAAAACGTTTCCAGGATAGTTTATGTATAAAGACCTTTTTGAAAAAATACTTTTTACCACAGGGATGTGCTATGAATCACATGCTAACGTCTTAGAAGTGCCAGCTGCAGTGTAAAAGGCCAAAACAACAAAATAGATTGTTTTTTCTTCAGGTAAAAGTATTTGTGAAAATGTGTTTCTGGGTAATTTTGAACCAAAAGGTCTGGACATAATCCGTAAAACCTTTAAACCAGTTCGTTTAAGTCTCGAACTTAAACATTTAAGAACGTTTGTTTTAATTTCAAATATTATAACAAGATAAAACTGCAAATGTGAACGACACCAAGTACATGAGAAATACAATAAAAAGGAAATGACAGAAAATGTTTGTTTAGCCACTGTCTGCTGATTTGTTTTGTTTTACAATGGGCCCACATTTAAAAAAAATCTTTTTTAAAAGGTATTTTCAGACAAAGTTGTCAGTTTAGCCAATGAGCTCTAACTTTTTCTGTAATCTTACACAGTAATGTATTGCAGTGGAAACCCAAAGAGTCATACTGACACATTTCTTGTCTCGTGACTTGCTGTTAAAATGCTTTTGTTTCCCTTTTATTAAGACATCTCAGCTGAACCTTTTTTGTTTGTTTTGGTTTTGGTTTTTTTTACACTGAAAGAAATTTTGATAAAATTTTGATTTGTTTATATATTATTATCATAATGTTATTAGAACATAACAAAAATTATAGCAGTGCCCTCGGTGATAAAGAGGGACTTCATTGGTTCAGTCCACTTAAGATCAAAGGGGGCCCACAATGTGAAATGAGTTTGACTTCCCTGCTTTATACTGTAAACTGTAAACCAGCAAAGAGTCTAACATATGAACCGCTTCCATAGATGACCTTCCAGACTGGGTTCTGTCTGCCATGAGGAGCCTGGCCAATTGTGAGTAGCAGCAACTATGTCCCGCACTAACAGTTTTAAAAGGAAAAGGCCTTTTTTTTATAGATTTTTTTTTATTATTTATTTAGTTTGATGAATCTAAATCTCATTTGAAGGAAAAAACATAATATACACTTTCAGATATTATTCAGTGTTGTTACAGTTGCAGTAACATGGCGTTTAATTCCAGGGCCAAAGTACAACGGCACACAGCAATCCTATCCTGGCTTTGAAAGAGATGTCTTCAAAACAGTGTCTGATTACTTCTACAGCCTTCCGCAGCCACTGCTCACATACGAACTGTATGAACTGTTTATCAATGTTCTAGGTGGGTTTGCTGCTTCCTGTTAATTCTTTAGGCCTTTCAGAATCTACATGTTGGTGTTGTGTTAGGATCAGATTTGTCTGCAGGTCTTTGCTGACATGTTGTGTCCACTGTGAGTTAAGTGTTTGACCTCTAACAGTGCTTTGTGACCCCCTAACAGACATTTTGGTTGTTTGTGAAATCCTAACTGTGATGTGAGCTGTTGCACTTTTTGTTTGTGTTGTGCCTGATCAGCTGTATAAAAAGTAATGGTTTGAACTAACTAAGCCCTCTCCTTCCCCTTCGCTGTCTGCTTGCACTGACACCCTGCCTGCCCCCCTTCTCCATGTCTTCATCCGCTTTCAGTGTTCTGCGGCTACGTTGCAGCGCCTGCTACACGCCAGCATTTGAAGCGCAAGAAATCGGACCTTCCTGCAGTCCCCCCTCCTGCCAAGTCGTCATTTCGCTCCACGGAGTGTCTCCTCCTGTCGCTGCTCAGACAGGGGACGTGTGACGAGACAGAATCCCCCATGAGCGAGGTAATTGGTGGGAAACTTCAGTCCCGACTGGCAGCACTGAAAGGAGGCGGCGGTGCTGCTGCGAGCAACGGCCCATTAGGAGGCAGCTGCATCAGCCTCAGTACAATTGTTCCCACCAGACCTCAAACCAGGAGTTGCTCCCTGGAAACCATCCTGGATGACTCTGCCCCTCTTACCAGACAACAGCTGTTTCTGTCCAGTGACAGCTTGGCATCCTGCGCCTATAGCAACAGGAGCCAGGACGACAATTCTTCCATCACAACACCTCACACGCGTTCATTCGGTACATCTGTGTCCAAACCAGCACCCATTACTTCTGAAAATGCTCCAGGAGCTACAGCCAGAAACAGGCTGTCTGTCATACCTGTGGCTGGACTGTCAGCTTCACACAGGTCTCGTTCCTTACGGCCTCACAGCTTCAGCAGCTGCCTGGACATCGTGATAGAGACCAGGGAGGAAGATGTCAAAGAGTTTAAGTGGCAGGGTCGAGCGGCCAGCTGCCTCAGCATAAACTCTCCTTCCAGTCAGCATCAGGCTTCCTCTGCTTCACATCCTCCGTCACTATCTTCCGGTCATCCCTTCCCTTCCTCCTTTTGTCCTTTCCCTTCTTCTTTCTCATCTACTGCAACCAAAGCACAAGGGTCTAATGCTGCTACAGGACCCAGACCGGCTTCCAGCACCTCTAATCTTTGGATGCTTCCTGCACCCGCTGTTGTTCGTCGCTGCCTCAGCTCTCTGGAAGTGTCCCACCCATCACAACCTGTTTCACTGCTCAAAGCACCTGTGTCTGTGTCTGCCGGCAACCCCCAGCCTCCCAAAAACCAAACTGAGCACAGTAAGACCCTCTCACCTCTACCTGTCTGTGTCTATGTCTTAACCTCATCTAACATCTAACCCCCTACTAGTTCCAGTTTGTTTCCTCACTCAAAGTGTGAAGCAGGGAGTCCAGTTCCAGAAAATGACCTCTGTTTTTGTATTAAGCAGTTGACTTAACATTCAACAACAGAAAAAAGGCAAAAGTCTGTTTTGCTTTTTTTTCATGATCATGTAGCTGCAGCACAGTTTACCCAGATAAGCAGAGCTTGTTTTGTCGTACAGACCCCAGGAGGTTGTCGAAAATCAAAGAGGCGTTTCATTAAAATCTATAGAAACGGTCTAAAAGTGAAGATGGCTAAGGAGTCCTGGGTGACAGTCGTGCTGCGGTGTCATGTTCACAAGCCTTACCTGCCTCATTTCACACCATAGCTGTGTAGTCAAGTCATCTTTCTCATTCATCCATTCATTGTGTAGTCTAGCAATGGATGAATGGGGTCCTGAAGAATGGTTCTTCAGTTTGACTGAAAACACTTGCTTGCGTGTCCATGACTTTCTAATGGTGTTCCTGCATCTAGGCGTTCTCCAGCCTCAGTGTGAACGTGTAGCCATCGAGGCACTGCAGCTCTGCACCCTCCTCCTTCCACCCTCCTCCCGCAGGAAGTTGCAGCTGCTCATGAGGATGGCTTCACGAATCAGCCAGAACGTAGACATGCCTCGCCTCCACCCTGCCATCGGCACCCGGACATTGGTGAGGAGCTAGCAAATATTCCCTAACATTCCCTAAAGAAGTGTGAGCACAGACATGTATGCCATGTTCTTTTATCACAATGTCTTTGTTTGTTTACCTTTTATTCACTTGTGTGTCTGCATGTTTGTTGTGGATTTCAGATGGTTCACACATTTTCAGGCTGTGTCCTGGGCAGTGCTGAGGAGTGTGATTTGGATGAGCTGTTAGCAACCAGGCTGGTGTCATTTTTAATGGACCATCAGCAGAGCATCCTCTCAGTCCCAGAGTACCTGCTTGGTGCCATCAGTGACCATATACAGTACCTACGAACAGCACAGGTACACCTTCAAACTGTAAACCACACCCAGCTAATTAATGAAGAAGTAGAGTAAGTGATACCGTGCGTGTATATTCAAATGCAACCTGCAGAAGCAAGCTGATAGCTGTAAATGTCAAATGACTCTTCTCAAAATACACCTTCTCATGCTGCTGGAGCTTTGAGGGGAACCTGCGAGCTTCATTTGGAGCTTAAAAATCTCTTAACATGTTGATTTCTTCGATGCCCCACAATGATGTGTTTTTTACTGTCCTGATTTCAGGTCCCGTTGGACTCTGTTTCAAAGACTGACAAAGGTGATCCGGTTTGCCCTCCGGTGCCGGTCTACACGTTCTGCCATCAGATCAGTGGCGCTGAGTTTGAACAGCAAAAACTGGAGTCCTCTCAGAAGGCCATGGAGGAGCTGCTAGAGATCCTGGTGACAGACCGAAACATCAGTGAGAAGGACAGACGCAAGAAACTGAAACAGGTAACGTTTTGGACTGAGCATCAGTGTAAAGCTGCTTCATAATAGGTTTTTATTAATGATACAAAGACTCATAACGGAGAGTGAGGGGTATATGCATCTGTAAAAGAACGATATGGTTAGTCAGTTGCTTTGGTTTAACTTACCTTAATTAACCAAATCTAAGTAATAAATAAAGTCCAGGCGATGCCTTAAGTCTGTTCTGTTTGTACAAAGATTTCAATTGAATAAAGAAGAACTGGTAACCCTCGTACTTGGCCAATCAGTTTCTTGTCAAGTTTCAAGTCTCCTTCAGTATGTCAAACTGTGACGGTGGTAACCAACATGCCAAACACCAGGCTTTTAAATGGTATTCCACTCACCTATAGGAGAGGTAACAGTGGCACTGATACACACCCTCATTTATTTGTATTTGAGTCAATTTGCAGTATTTTCAACTTGAAAGCTATTTTCAGTAGCCCTCAGATTGCCGAAGTTCACACGAGGATATAACAAGTCACTCCACATCCTCAGAAATGCTGGAAATCTGCAGACTCAGCAAAGTGTAATTTTCTTATTGTTCTCCTAAGTTTCAGAAGCAGTACCCAGACATCTACAGGCAACGATTCCCCTCCTCGGCCGGCGAGAGCAGGACTGACAACAAACCAAAGATTAAACCTCCACTACTCAACATCAAGAAGACCAAAGCTTTCAGCATAAGGAACTGAATGACTGCGAGAGGCGCGCTCTCGCCGCCCACATCATTATCACTGCACTGATATCACACTCCTGGCAGGACAATTGAGAAGTTTTTCCCACGGTAGCCAAAAGCAGTGTGTTACATTGGAAACGCTGTTATTACTGTTGTGTTCATTGTGAGTGAATGCAGAGCGGATGATTTTAACAGGAGTTGATTTGTGTATTCATGTGTTGTGTATATTTGTATTGAGTTTTGAGTGCTGACTTAGATGAAGGCTTGTGATGGTAGCTCTGCAGAGCGGTTCATACCATTTAGGTTCTCTGAATACATGTTTTATGAAGAAAGGTACTTTACCTGATGTTCCCCTCGCTTTTCTTTTTCTATTTGTATCAGATACTGGCCCGTGCGTGTTAAGAAAAAAGCAAGCTTCAAAAGGCAACTGGGAAAAATATACAATTCTAAGATCACTGATCAATATGGGAGCAATCAGATTTCTTAATTTATATAAATCGTGACAGCAGGAGGAGTGCTAGTTGTTGTGTTTTTTGTTATGCTGATGTTTTATAAAGTTTCAATATTTTCTATCATATATGCTTCAGTTTTATTAGAAACTATTTGCCAGGCCTGATGTTGAGCATTTTCTCTTTCTCTGTGGAGTTTGGAGTTTTTAAAACCTTTTTAAGATCTTATTTTTATTTCGTGGTGATTTTTCATGGTGCCAGCTTTTTCATATCTAGCTCAGTTATTTTAAATCGCGTTAATCTTTCCGGTTTCCTTTTTACATCTTGAGCTTTTGCGTCTCATCCTTTGTCTAGTGGATTGTTTACACTTGGAGCTAGGCCAGCAAGCTTACGTCAGTCACCAGTGTGGTAATTTTTTTTTTTACATATTTAAGGCTTATTAGACTTCCCAAACTAAGTTTTTCCATCAAACACCTGATATGTCCTATGCATAGTTAGTGCCTAGTGAGAGCTTGACCTGAATGCGCATCCATTACATTCAGTGCTGCGTGCTGACAGGTATTTGGTAAGCTGAGTAGAATTACACAACTCATGTAAAGTGTCTGAAGAAATCTTAATATTCAAATAGTGTCAAACGCTCCTTTATTTATCTTAAGCTACATGAAGTATTACTTCTACCCTGGTATGTGTGTTTACCTCAGATCAGGTGGTGCGTGCATGTTTAACCACACACACATTCATCATCGGTGTTCTCTGTGTTTTGTACCTACAACTGTTCATCTACATTGTTTACTATGCAAAGTCTTGGGAAATAAACTTGTTTAGCTGTTCAGTGTTTCAGTGGTGTTTTTATTGAAGTGACGGCTTTATTTTGAACACTAGTATTATTATTATTATTAAGCATGTCTGGTGTTGAACATCTACCTGGCAGGATTTTCTCCTTTGATATTAAATTTATGTTTGTGTTGGAAAGATTTTTTTGCACTGATGTTAAAATCATAATTGTGCATCACCTACATGCATTTTGTATCCTGGAGATTGTTTAAACCTAAAAGCAGCTTCACAGTTTTGTGACTTCTTTTTTCTAAAAAAAAAAAAAAAAGGAGTAAAAACAAAAACCCCACATGCATTTATTCCAGTGTTTTATTTTGACAGGTTTAGTAAGCTGAGGTGAAGTACACAACCCGTCTCAAGTGTCTGGAAAAATCTTAGCAAATTTAACTCCAAGTGTCAAACTCTCCTTTTTTTATTTATCTTAAGCTACATGAAGTATTACTTCTTCCCTGATATGTTTGAGCTTACCTCAGATCAGATGGTGTGTACATGTTTAACCACGCATGCATTCATCATCGGTGTTTTGTACCTACAACTGTTCCCCTACATGGTTTCCACTGCAAAGTCCTGGTAATAAACTTGTTTAGCTGTTTAGTGGTGTTTGTACTGAAGGGATACCAGCAAAGGTACACCTAGATAGGTAAAGTTACCTCCTCCTTTTTATGTTAATCTGGTGGAAGGTTTCTGCTCCAGTGTTAAAATTATAATTGAGCACCATTTAGATGCATTTTAAATCCTGAATATTCCTTAAACCTAAAAGCTGCTTGACAAAGCAGCAGGCAGCTACTAAAGAAGCTCATTTAATGTGCCCGAAGTGTCGCAGCTTGTTGTTACTTTTTAGAAGTAGCTCTATTCTGAGTATAGACAGAATTAAACCACAAAGTTTATTTGCAAATGTGTAAACCTTGTGGTAGAACATGTTTAAGTGTTCCTTTGAAATAGTGTCACTGTGATATTGTGATCTTTCTTGTGATCCAATATTTACATGATACTTCTTCCATGGAGTAAAAATAACCATAGACTGTATCTAAAAGATGGACACAGTAACCATGATTTCCAATTGGTTTCTGCCATAAATACGTAGGTTATAGCCTTTTGGCTGCTGTCTTGTTGGTTTTGTGATCCAGAAGCAGAGATATTTAGATGTTACAGCAAGCTGCTAAGTCCCTGATAATTCGTGCTAACCGATAATTAAAATACTATAATTTAATTCACTTAATCTTAATCACAAAATTAATGGTTGCTCTGTGTCATAATGTTTGACAGATAATGCAACTGAACGTGTTCCATAGACACCAACACCACAATCGCAGTCAAGGCCCAAAAGTCTTGTCTAGATAGCTATCACTTAAATCAAAGAAACACTTTGAAGCAGCTCCTTGACTTACCCACCCACCATTTCTTGTAATAATGCAGGCCGCGGGTGGTATCTCTATCAGTGTGAAAGCATCTCAAACCAGCAAGAATTCAGACCTGTCGCAGGAAGAAATGAACAGGTTGGACAGCCATTCTCAGACCAGCTCTGGCCCAAGGACCATATGTTTGACATCGTTGTTTATTTATTAACAGACAGTCATCAGCTTCAGTCTGTTAACCCACTCCAAGCAACAGTTGTTGAAAGAGACAAAAAAATGACAGTTTGTCCAGCCTGTGTGTGTGTGTGAGTGTGTGTGTTGCTCTCCTTCCTCACTGAGTAACTAATTAAAATAGTTTCTCGGCCTTTGTAACAGCTGTCTGGAACTAATTAGATAAGATTTTTTTTTCTGCAACCATATCCACCTTCGAACACACTGCTTTTAAAGGCTGAATTTTGTTAGTTTGACCCACATCACTGGTGACTGTTTGTGTTCCCAGACCTTGTTTAGGTGGGCCGGAGAAAGTTCTGCAAAGAGCCGGGGAGCTGACGTCTGAAAGGAGAGGACACAAAGCTGGTTTGTTCAGCTCTGGTTAAGACTTGGGGGGGAGGTGGAAGAGGTTTGGGGGGTGTTGAAAAGGGGAAGCAAAAGGCATGAAGGGAAAATAGGAGAGGAGGAGAAGAAGAGGACAGGGAGCGAGGAGGGATGGAAAAGGGGAGGGAAGAAGGAGAGGAGGGTGGATGGGGCACCGTTTCCATTGCTTACCACAGGAAAACTGTGCGGGGTTTAAATGCAAGCCAGAGCCTCTTTGCAGGCAGCTTGTGTGAAAGTGTGTGAAGAGCATAGCAGCATGGTCAGCCGGTGAGTAACATATTCTCTTTAGTCTCTCAGATGCATGACAGTGAAGAGAAACACTTGAAAGCTTGAAAATGACTTTTCGGGGTTGGTGTTTGCTGGTTTTCCCCAACGACATAAGAGAGAGCAGCTTGCAGACGTGCTTTGTTCTGTTCTGCGAGAAATGATCTGATGAGTCATCGGAGCAGATTTCAAACAGCTTACCTCAAGAGTTTTAACTGAAATTTCACAGTAACTTGTTGGTGCAGCAGTAAAATACTTTATACGGATCTTAGAAAAGCTCAGAAAAGCTGATGTATGTACTCTGAAGGAATCTTGGCCGAGTAACTGAGGAGGAATTTCAGCCCTGCTTCTACCACACAAATGCAGCCCAGCAAGAAACAGAAAAACACAATTGTGAAATGTTGCTTTTAAGAAGAATAGAAAAATGTAAGAAAACACTAAAATAATAATACATGATACACAGGAATACACGACCACTCAGAACCCCGGGAGGAGGCCCGTTATATTTCTGTGAAGTTTGAAGACTACTAAGAAAATATAAAGTTTTTACTGATTTTTACGTTTGGTGTGACCTTGACTTTGACCTTTTTCACAAAAAGTAAATCATCTTGAGCTATTATTGATATCTACCGTCTCAGAAAATGTGAAAATGATATCTTGAATGCTGTGGATGTTAGACTGCAAACAAACACACAGACAAACAAATGGAACCAATTACATACTCCCTCCCTTGGAGGGGAGGACACAAAAACACGAAAGACAAACAAACTGGCCGTTAACAAGACGAGCAAGGAACGAGCAGCTGACAAAACTTGTGGACACATTTCATTATTTCTGAACTCCTTTGAGAAATAACTCCAATCCTATTTTGTTCGCAGCGTGGAGCATCCTGCTGCCAGCTACAAGAAGATCTTTGAGTCAGTGGAGGAGCTGAATGACCCCATACCAGCAGTTATCACTGGTAGGAAAGAGTGGCTGACAAAAAACAAGTAGCAACGCGTGCCTGTGTAGATGGCAGTGTGCCTTCATTCACTAACATTTATGGTTTCAAGACGATGAATCACCTGACGTTCCCTCCAGTACCAGTGCTACGTGAGAATTCTGATTTAGTGGCAATGAATATGCAGTTAAATAAGCTCCAGATATTGTTAGAGACTTGTTGTCCTCTAAAGATTGATCATTACAGCTTTACACAGAAGCAAGTATAGAACAAATCAAGGATTACATGTGGGAAATCAGAACATTTACCTGTGACAGACCTCCTGTCTCCATAAACTTGCATCTATGATGTGACGAGTGTTACTTATCGGTGACAGTGTGCCACAGTTCTCTGTTTTATGTTCACCTTTGGAGTGTGAAGGTGGCAGATAATGGCAGGTATACAAGGTTAAGCCCATTTTTTAAAACTTAAAAGTGTATTTGCTTATATAACTTGCACAACAACTTTTAGGTCATGTCATTGCATATCAAATCAAATCAAACTTTATTTATATAGCACTTAATCATACATGACATGCAACTCAAAGTGCTTTACAAATTAAAAAAGCCCCACATACCCACATTCCCTCCCATCCCCAGAAATATAAAGACAGTTTGACAATAAAACCTCTATGCAACACTCATGCTCCGGCACACACGCAGACACACAAACACACGCCTAAAAACACAAGTTGAGAAAGAGTAAAACACGCTGGGCTGAAGTCAGATGAGCCAGACATGCTAAGTTAAGGATGTTTACAATGATGGACTGTAGACAAGGGGGAGGGGAAGGATCCAGACCATGCACTGTGCATACAGCTACTTTCATGATGTCATCTGTTGATTTCTAGAGTGCTGGTTTGAAACGTCATGATTGGTGTTTGAATTGTCACCATTTCAGGTTTAAAAAATAAATAAGTTTTAAGCAGGTGTGACAAACAGGTGCAGGTGTGATTAAAGCCGCTACCTCACTCCTTAACCACTTGTCAAGTCATCAACAAATTGACATGCCCTTCTGAAACATAGAGTATAACCAAGATTTACAAACTACACTTCATTGTTCATTCATATGACCTAAAATAACAGACTGAGCCCATAAACTCAGGAAAGGGGTTAACACAGGGGAACCCAGGAAGACTTTTCCCATAGACTTCTATGAGACCTGAACGCTTTTAGCAACCACAGCTATCTCCACCTGGTGGCCTTCAGATAGCATGCAGGGCTAAGGCATTTCACAATGGCTGCGTTTTTCTCACATAGGATCTTTTTATAACCCCTTTTACTCTTGGTAACTTCCACTAATGGTTGCATTGATATAACAACAACATTTCATCACAAGCGTGTGGTTTCTCTTATTTTTTATCCTCTAAAATAACAAATGGAAACATCTGCTAACAGCATCTCTCCTATGGCATCCACGAATAGATGTCTATTTCCAAATCATAAAGAAACAGTAAACACAAGTTAGCAGATTATTTTAATTATCTAATACACTCTAAAATAACAATGTAAGGCATAGTAGCTTAACTCCTGAAAATACGCCTGCCAGGATTATCACTACATTAGTGTGCTTTCTCAAATTAGTTATATGCTATACCTATAGTTAGTTACCTATTTAGTTGTTCACTCAAATTAAATTTCTTTGATTCTTTTGGTGACCATTAGGTTACTCACAGGTAACGTACGTTTAACGTGACACGTGAGAGACACAAACATCCCATTCACAGAAGGATAATAAAATGAACATAATATTTAAGAAAATCAATAGAATTAGGACATTATTATGTAACATATACATATATATGCAGAGTAAGAAGCCATGCTACACAATGTTCCCTTGCCCTCAATTAAAACCCAGTTTAGCAGGTCAATTTTTTACATAAATCATACAGATAAATGTCAACTCCAACTTCCATGATCTTTAAGGGGAATTAATTGTAAATAAAGGAAGCTATCGTAGCATGGTAGCATTATCATCACAACTGTGTGAGCATGGAATTAGCTCAGAAATGAGGCATGCATACATATGGCCTCACGGGGTCTCTAGTGTACCTTGAAATTCACAAGCCCTCCATTTTTCTGTTACTGTTAATGGTAAAGATAAAGTAGACGTATGTCTTTTCAACACACTAGTTTAACTGTCCACCAGCTAGCTAGTTAGCTCTAATCTGAGCTTTGTTTTCTACCTGTAAAGTGTTTTGACTGAACTAAATGTTCTGCATTGGTTAACATAAAGGCCTCTGTGAACGTAAATCATTTGATGCAGAGAAAACAGAGAGAAGACATTAGTATGACTTGGTCTGAGATATACTCAGCTTCAGGCCTGACCTGTTCACCCATCTGCGCAAAATGCATCACATTTTTGGTGTTACTGCCAAAATCAGTCTTGTGGATTAAAACACCGTCGTGTGATAAGTGACACTGGGGTGTTAGAAAGTCTGATACTAACCACTTGCTGTGTGTGAAAACAGGTGTGGACAAAATCCTTGAGTCTGAGTTTTCAGACAGCAGTATGTGTTATCCTGCAGTCAGGATGTGCACAGCTTCATTTGATGGTTTTATCACTGCAGGTGTTATCCCGTCATGGCTGGGGGGAAGTCTTCTCAGGATGGGTCCAGGTCTCTTTGAGGTGGGAGATGAACATTTTAACCACCTGTTTGATGGACAGGCTCTCATCCACAAGTTCGACCTGAAGAACGGTCAGGTGACTTACTACCGGAAGTAAGAAAACGTATTAATCAACAACATCAGAGTACATTATTTATATATTTCATATTTCAAGTTGCAGCGCTCTGAGAAAATAACTTTTACAATACTTACATGTTTCTAGCTGTATTGACATCTGGGCGTTAAGGCATTTTCTCTTTAATCCACACAACAATAAGGCAATCTGGTTCTCATATTCCCAGCAGCTCCAAGTTGTGGATTTTTATGACATCTGGTTTTGGTTTGCAGTTCTTTGCAGTTGAGAAAAAGTGAGACGTTGCAAAGAAACAGGCAACAAATCAAGAAGGCTTTTTGTGTTTATAGGATTTCAGTCACCTGCCACAATGAATATCTTTAAAGTAATATGATTGGAATTCAACATACTAGTTGATGTTTGTGCTCAGGTTTCTTAGGACAGATGCATACGTTCGGGCCATGACAGAGAACAGAATTGTCATCACTGAGTTTGGCACGGCAGTCTACCCAGACCCCTGCAAAAACATCTTCTCGAGGTAATCCCAAACCCATGCCCTAAGATGATTTAATGTCTACTTTTGAAGGTGCACACAAAAGGAACATTACACCGTACCAAAGCTGTCGAATTAAAACAAATAGCTCAATAAATTAATAATTTAATTACAAAATATTTTATTCTCATCGCTTAAATTATTTTGGTTTCTTGATTGTATTTAAGTATGCTTTCCTCATTTGATTTTTCATTTAATTAATTGTCAATATATAGTTATTTATTTATTATTGTTTTTATTTGTTGAAAAAACAAGACGAGAAGATGAAACCTTTCATTTGGTGTGAAGCTGTGGCCAGGAGACTGTACTGAGCAGTTAGACTGGAAGCATCCAACATTCCTGTGGTTAGGAAGTGCATGATGTTGAAAGCATTGAACCCCTGGAGAAACCTGCTGTTTTTTTTTTAATTCATGCATAGCTTTAGTTGCTGAAATTCAAGATTTATTTCAAGATTTATCTTTTTTGGTCTTAGTGTTTGCTATTTGTTCCACATATCCCCCTTCAGTGTTCTTAAATGAACCATTTGAACTTGCAAATGAACTTGCTCATTTCCAGTGCTATATTTTTATTCTTGAACTTTATTATTGTAGTTTTCATGAGTCATAGTTCAGAATACCTATCGATATTCTAATAAATATCCATTTTTATATTATAATGAGCCTTGGTGCATCCTCGCCGTTCTTCTACTGTAAACATTTTAGCTCACTCCTTGTAACTCGACCTTCATCTGATTGGTTGCCCCTCACAAACAGGTAGTTTTACCAGTAGGTGGGTTGGGGTTCCTGACATGACCATATTAAGGCATCCTCCCTCTTTGATGGTTTACAAGTACCAGGAGTAAAACAGTGTCAAGCTTCAGCTTTTGTTTCACATACATTAACTTCATTATTTGAAACTTGGCCTAAGTTTATTGTGCCTCTTTGTAACAGTACATATGTTGTGTCTGTGTTGTTGTATTATTATTTTATACATACATTATACGGGTTTAGGGAAGCGAATGGTTAAAAGTAAAGTTTTTCTCACACTTATAATTTCAGGTTCTTTACTTACTTCAGAGGCATTGAAGTGACTGATAACTGTTTAGTAAACATCTACCCGATTGGTGAAGACTTCTACGCAGTCACTGAGACCAACTACATTACCAAGGTTGACCCTGATTCACTGGAGACATTAAAAAAGGTGGGAGCTGATTGGTTTAAATTTACGAAACGCTAGAGCCATCATCATTTTCTGTTAGTTTTATTGCCAGAAACAAGAGTTCTAGTTTTCAACATTGCTACATTTTGTTATTATTTCCCTGCAGCGTCTATAAACGTTTCTGATTTTGATTTTACATATTTAGCTTTTAAAATGAACGTCTTCCAATTTACAATAGGTGGATCTTTGTAAGTACCTCTCGGTGAACGGGGTGACGGCCCACCCCCACACAGAGCGAGATGGCACGCTCTACAACATTGGTAACTGCTTTGGCAAAAACATGAGTCTGGCTTATAACATTGTAAAGATCCCGCCTGTTCAGAAAGGTTAGTGTGTTATACATAATCATCTCAATGACTGGATTATTGATTAATTCTTATTTTATTATTATTATACTTTTATAGATGTTTATTGACCTTCAAGTTATATAGTAAATTTCCATCTTATAGAAATTTGGGTTTCAAAGGAGTATCATGCCTGAATCTTCCAGATAAGCTTTTAAGCACTGACTGTTTGTTATTGCGATGTAAAGGAGCATATGGATAGACTGTCAAAAGAAAAGAAAAAATATATGATAGGTTAAAATGAGAGAAGAGGTTTGAAGAAAACCTTGGATAAGAAAAAAAAGAAGAAAATAAAATGAGCCAAAGTTTGGAAAATGGTTAAAAATATTTATTTTAAAAAGAAAAAAAAGAGATCAAGGCAGAATGCAGGGAATTAAAGTAAAATTGTCAGGAATAATGTATATGTTTGTATCTCTGTGACTGCAGATAAATCAGACCCCATAGAGAAGTCCCAAGTCTTGGTCCAGCTGCCAAGCAGTGAGAGGCTTAAACCCTCCTACGTACACAGGTACAGAGTTATCTCATACATGCACAGGTTCTTGTTTGTTCCTCTCTCTTTGTGGTTGACGTTTTACCAGTAAGATGAACTGTGCTTTGCCTCTGAGTGGGTTTCTCTGTTTTGCTTATCTGTCTCCAGCTTTGGTATGACAGACAACTATTTTGTATTCGTGGAGCAGCCGGTGAAGATCAACCTGCTCAAGTTCTTGTCAGCTTGGAGCTTCAGAGGAGCCACATACATGGACTGCTTTGAGCCAAACACCAGCATGGGGGTAGGCAAGGGCACAGGCGAGAGAGCAGGGGGAAGGGACATTAAAGAAGGAATCCTGTTTGTGAATGCTGGAGTTACAAATACCTGCAATACCTGAATATAAGTTATATTAGATCTTTTAGACTCTTTCACATTAATTCCACTAAAAGCAACATAACTGTGCTATTTACAAAAGTCATCTACTTGGTCCAAGTTTCTTGGCCCTATCGTGGGAAAAATAAATAAATAAATTGGTCATGTGTGTCTGCTTAGTATCATCTGGTCAGTGAGTATGTGTGTGTTTGTGTGCTGCAGACATGGTTCCACTTGGCCACTAAAGAACCAGCAGGTTATCTGAGTACTCACAAGTTCAGAACATCAGCATTCAACCTCTTTCACCATATTAACGCCTATGAAGACGAAGGATTCATCGTTGTCGATCTCTGCACGTGGAAAGGGTAAGTGTAAAACTGTGTGTCTGTCCAAGTGTTTTACATGCAATTATGTGACGTCTTTCTCTCTCTCTGTCTCTGTGTTTCTTTACAGTCATGAATTTGTGTATAACTACCTGTACCTGGCTAATATGAAAGAGGAGTGGGAGGAGGTGAAGAAAGCAGCTGCACGAGCTCCTCAGCCTGAGGTCAGACGATATGTCCTTCCATTGGATATTAACAGGGTAAGTCTACACACAAAGACGGTGCAAGTTATTAATGCCATCACTAATATGTTTAATCAGATTTTTATTGATGTTTTAGAACTGTAACAGCATCCATCATACTGATTAGACAGGCCACATTTCCTTAAATGCAGAAGAAAATTCATTATAACAACACAGTTTTAGATATTGCTATAACATTAGAGATTGTTTTTGGATCTTAGATGCCTATTTCTAACTATATAATGTAAATGTGTGGTGTTCCACAGGACTATGAGAAATTAAGTACACCCCCAATTCAGTAAGTTGTACAACCACCTTTAGCATCAATATCCTGCCAAAACCCGACTTCTTGCCTGCAAATTCCGTGTAAATACAGGACACTTGCACCTTATTTTTGGGTCTTACAGTTTAGTTGTTTCATTGTTTTCTCCAAACCCTGACTTGCCTGCATATTGCACATAACTACTTACACCTTATTCGCGGGTCTTATTATAAAGTGTCACCAGTATTTTAATCTAATATGTCGTAGGATTGATCAGAAATATTTTAAATGACAAATACTGATTATTGGAATCATGGACTCATCTCTTCATATCTGTCTTAATTGGCCAGCTTACAGCCTCTAAAGCATATTTTTGCAACTATAGTATAAGTACCTGTTTATCTGAGTATAGGTCAAGTTAAATAAAATCTACTTATATTAAATACAACAATATTATATCATAGAATAATTGGGAATAACAATCATTAGCCTCTCTCTGTAACCTTATAATAGGTTAAACAAACTAGATGAACAATGTGGTCTAGTTCAGTCTGAGTAGATGATCAAGCCCTAACTAATTTTGAATATTTAGTTGCATTCCATTAAAATGTATTTAAATACCTTTTGTTTCACCTGCTGAACCCTTCTTTAAAACTGTGAGAGCTGTATTGAACATTCATGAATCAGAAAATAATGAAATAATAGGATCTGTTTTAACAGACTGTTCTTAAACTTGCTTTGGGGTAAATTTTATCTTTGTATTTTTTAGCATTTTGCAGTTTGAGATATTTATCTTTAACGGTGCTATATAAATAAAATGGTATATTTAGTTTATGTATTTATTTTATTAGATTGTTACTGTAATGTTCCCACACATGTGGATTAAAAAATTACTTAGCCCTGCAGGAATGTACTTAATTTGGGCTAAATAAATTCCTGTAATTTACTTAGCCCAAATTACAGGAAGTAGCAAAATAAAATTAAAATCTAGTTGTAATATGATGTACAGGATCTGAGAAAATTGTGCAGTATTTCAAATAATAAAACAAATTTTTCTGGTATTACATATTTATTCAAGCATATAAAACTGCATGAAGCCAAAACATTTACTGTGACCTAGGCTCTAGGCTCTTTAAGCCCTATGGTATTCTGCACACAATGTCGTGTGTGTTTTCAGGAGGATCAGGGGAAGAATCTGGTATCTCTGTCCTACACTACAGCGACTGCTGTTCTTCACAGCGATGGTACTATCTGGCTCGAACCTGAAGTGCTGTTTTCTGGACCAAGACAGGGTATCACATATATATTATACGTAGTTTACATGTTCTCTGAATATTATATAATGTATCCTGAAGAGTGCATAATACACTGATTGTTATAACACACTGAATACATGCTCATATTCATTTATTTCCTCTGTGTCACTCTGTCAGCTTTTGAGTTTCCACAGATCAACTATTCGAAGTGTTGTGGGAAGAAGTACTCCTTCACCTATGGCCTGGGACTCAACCACTTCATTCCTGACAGGGTAAGAAGCATTTTCATTGAACGCATCAGGAGATGAGGACAGTTGCAGAGTTTCAGGGCCCATAACGTTAGCTAACTCGCCAAGACATTAAAAGCAATTGGATGCTGATTTAGATCGTCAAGCTGAATGTGCAGACCAAAGAGACCTGGGTGTGGCAGGAAGAAGACAGTTACCCATCAGAGCCACTGTTTGTGCCGTCACCCGGAGCGACAGAGGAGGATGATGGTAGGACACATTCTCACATCTTAGCCCGTAGAATTACACACTAACACTGGTCTTCAGTGTGTTTGTGGGTTTCAGGTCATGTTGAATCAAGCATGAAATGAATTTATTAAATTATCTTCTTTATTAGATGTTTATCATTTTGTTATTATTACATTGATTATAAAAAAAAAACAAAACAAGGATAATCTGGAATATGCTTATTGGCAGACGACTTGGCAATCACACAACACCAGCTAATATGGATGGAGTGTCACTTGGTTTCACAGTCAGTCACCTTTGTTGGCTAAGCTCAGTTTAACAAACACATAGATGGCAATGGCAAAAACACTCAGCTCAAGGCTTCATAACAGGACTAACCTTTTAAAGTCATGGTGACTACCTCCATCTTTTATATACAGTCTATGATCCAAAGGCGCATTACTTTTTGTGTCCAATAAGTGCAGTTTCTGCTGTAGATGCGTTGAGTCTCCATGGAAAATTTGGTGCCGAGTCGTGTAAGAATACATTTTAAGTTACACTGCAGTCATTCACACATTGGCAATGAAAAGTGTTTGATATATTAGTCAACTTTGTGTGATGTATGTTTCAAACGTCTTGACGCATGCTCAATCGCCAGGTACGCAAATCCCCAAAAGTTGATCCTATTCATCTGGACCCATCGTCGCCAAAGTGCTTGCTCATAGGGGGTCATATGATTGTTGGGTTTCCTCTGTATGTACTATTGTACAATATAAAGCGCCTTGAGGCGACTGTTGTTGTGATCTGGCGCTATATAAATAAAATTGAATTGAATTGGACGTAGCGTTTTCAGTGGGCTGGGAGGTCCATTGTTCCACTGATCAGTGGGCTTTGATCATTGGTCATGAGAATTTGCATATTAATGACCAATGAATTGACCTCCCAGCTTCAGTGGTGCTAGTTTCAGTCATTATGCAAATGTACTGTTTATAAGATTGGGGAAACCTGCAGTCAGCTGAGAGTGAAGAAGTTGCTTGGATGAGTGACTGAAAACACTACGTCCAGATGAACACAATCCACTTTTGGGGGTTTCCAACCAAAGATTTAAGCAGTGCTACATAAATCTCTGCCTAGCATAGATGACACAACCTAAATAGGGGATGCAAGCTTATACTTTCTTTTATTCATCCAGCATCAAAAATACATCATTCGTAATCTACACATACTCAAACTCTGTAGACACATTGCGCTCATATGGAATAGCTTTTTTTGCATTGTTTCCTAACACCGTTTGCTGTATAACACACATGCAGTCGCCCCCCTGTGTCTGGGTTTTGCAGGTGTGTTGCTGAGCATTGTGGTAAAGCCAGGTGCGCAGAGACCAGGTTCCCTGCTGGTGCTGGATGCCAGAAACCTGACAGAGCTCGCCAGGGCAGAGGTCAACACGATCATCCCCGTCACCCTGCACGGGATGTATAAACCGTGAAGCTGTGTTTCATCCAATCAGGTGCTTCATGAAACACACCAGTCTGGCTCTTTTCTTCCACGATAGACGAGTTTTTGTTATGGAAATGAACTCCCATCTTTGCTTTGCAATGCTGCTAAAAAAAATTTATTCAGCAGTCTCTGTCGCATGTTATCTGGCCACACAATGCATGTTAGTTCTATTTTTCCTGTAACCACATATTCAGTGTATGTTTCTGTAATCGTTGTTATAAAGGCCACAGCTACAAATGTACACAGACAGTATTTTTACTACAGGTATTTGAAAAAAATTTGGGGAAATACAATTTCTTTCTATTGATTGTTTCACACAGGAAGTAACCTGCTACTGTGTACTTTTTTTGACAACACATGCTTTAAAAATAAATCTGTGCATACATTCATCACAAAATTGAGGCAACTTTTGGGAATGTTTAAAAAAACATATAATTTTACTATATTTTTTTCTATGACCTCCTCCTAAAACATCAGGAGTTCAGCAACCAAGACTGGCACACAGGTAAAGGTTAGGCTCATATACACTTAGGCTCATGGATCTGAATTTATATCACATTGTATGAACTGTTGCCAGAAGACTACAACGGCCCATTTAGTGTGTATACGTTCATAATACATTAATGCACACAATCTGCATGTTATGGTGTCATTGTGTTACCTAGCAAACACCTACCAATAAGGTAAAATCATATGATGAGCAGGATAAGTGTAAATGGACTGGTTCTTATATAGTGCTTTTCTACTCTGTCTGAGCACTCAAAGCGCTTATACAACTAATGCATTCACCCAATCACACAAGCACAATTTTTTAAAGTGCTTTCTATCTACCATTCACACACATTCACACTCCGATGGATGCATCGGAGAGCAACATGGGGTTAGTATCTTGCCCAAGGATATTTGACACCTGGGATCGAACCACCAACCTTCCGGTTAGTAGCTGACCTGCTCTACCACCTGAGCTACAGCCACCCCAATGTCTGGCCATGTATTAAAAAAACCCAATCCAAAATATGATATATTGGTGCATTCGTGTCTTTTGGATTAAGTGCCTATGCACTTTTGATTTTAATTTAAATTTGACTCTTAATTGCGTTCAATTTGAATCCTCAGATTTCTACATCTTTTTAGAAAATCAACAGCAAGTTGAACAGTGAGAATGTTGGAACACCTGATGAATAGTTTTGGATTAACTGCACTTTTTACATTATGTTCCTAAACTTGTTTCTGTGTACACACTGTGCTTGTTACAACTTAGTTTGGCTCCAAATACAGTAAAAATGAGATAAAATCAAACGTCCACACTACTTTGTGAAAGCTAGCTGTTTATCGTTGCCGTTTACGTATATGCGGCACTGTTTATAAGCCAATTATATGGTTGAATTTAGAAAAGAAAAATGTAGATGTAAAAAAATCTGTGCCGTTTTTCCAGCGCTTGGAAATAAAGCTGGCTGCAGGTCCACAGTTTGCCAACTTGAGGCCACAAGCAGGAGGTCAAATGTTAAACTAGACGTTTATTCTGCAGGAACTGTGCAGGATTTTTTAATCTCTCTCTCCAGAGTGGTTTGACCTAACGCCTACATTTACAATACACAGAACTGATTACATATTTGTCGTTGAGACCTCGACAAACTTACAGAGAATCTTCTTCCATTACAAGTGAAAAAGAAGCAGTTAAACCTGATGTTTGACGGGGACAGAAGCTTCTACATACGCAGAGGTATCGACTGCGGTGTCTCTGTAGACAGCTGATACCGCTGCTGTTTGATGATGTCCAAGACGTCTCTAAGAACCTGAAACCAAAAAGCAATAAAGACAAAAAAAAAAAAAACAGAAGCAGACATGAATGTGCTCTTGATTGTTCCGAAGCGACTGATAATCGTTTTAAAAAGGCGTCATTTTTACCTTCCGGGTGTTCTGAGGCAGAATGACTCCATCATCCCACATCCTGCCGGAGGAGAAGAAAGCTGAACTCTCCTCCACCAACCTCCTGTTTAGTTTCTCTTCCTGTTTCTTCTGCTCTTCTTCTTGCTCACCATCAAGGGGAAGCAGAGAGCCAATGTGACCCGGGGGGGCAACAGAAACTTTGGCGTTGGGCCACAGGAACAAGAAATTAGGATCAAACGCTCGCCCACACTGGTGAGGAACGAGAAAGGATTTATTACTGTAAGCCACATTCTACAAGATTACAATGAATCGACTAGAATTATCATTATGTGCAATTTGTTTGGGGGTTTTTTTTTTTGTTTTTTTTTGCATATTTTCAATTCATTTTCCCTACCATACAAGAAACTGGAGGAAAAGCCTCTTTCCTCAGAGTCCATGGTGCATAAACAAAACACAACATATTAAATTAATAGGAAAGTGGAAAGTGTGCAGTGACTAAGTGACACATGCAAACATCCATGAAAAAATAGTATAAAAGTCAAAAACTGAGCTCGTACAAGTCTAATAAAAGTCCATATTTGGTACGACCTTTATTCTTCAACACAGCCTAAACTCCGAGGGAGAGAGTTTAGGCTTTGCTTTTCTTTTTTTTTTAAAGAACACACCGTACGCCATGCTTAGATATTCAAGGTTTTTGTTTAAAAGCTCTTTAGGAATCACCTTCCTCCTGTAGAAGTACTATTTTATGCCTGTGAAAATGTGATATTTTTGTTTTCCTGTAGCGGCGACCAGTAGCCAAGTGGCTAAAATTGATTCTTTGCCAAGTTGTCTGTTATATGGGGACACAACATTGGTTCATCCCTTAGTCTTTTATATCATGTTTGGATAATCGGTCAGTGTTACATGACTTAACCAAGAGGAAAAAAATGAAAAAAAAACATTGATCTGAAAATGGTCAGGTACAAGGACTAGACTGAAAAATAAACTGATTCGCTCACCATAGCGTAGCTGTCTGCACCATGGCAACCACCAATCACCACAGTGATCTTGGGAACGGAGGCGGATGCGACTGCTGACATCATTGAACCCTGAGCTTTTAGATGGTTACTGTTCATCTCTGCCTGGGAGACACACACATGAATAAATAGTACTCGGGATGGTTTTCTATAATAAGTTGTTTTTTATACTACCTGGGGACTCAACGTGCTTCTAAACTCTGCCAAACTTAAGCGCCTGTGCATTTGGTTTAAGTGAGAATGAAGTGAGAGTGAATACCTGCTTTGTGGACAGCGTCAGTGCTGCAGTGGGTGCCGTGTTCTGGAGGAAGAGGAGTGGGACGTCTCTCTGGTTGCACAACTGGACAAAATGGCTTCCTTTCAGTGCGGCCTCATATGACAGCTGTCCATCATTTGCTAATATTCCAACTAGGTGACTAAAACAGTGAAAATACAAAGAAAGAAGTGCCTGAAGTTTAGATGAAGTACTACTTATGGTATTCATTATCAGCCACATGTAACATCAGCCATCATGTTTTAAAGTGAAACCAAAATCATATCAGCAAAGCTACTGGATGAAAGCTCGGGTTTCAGGCTACTGTAAATGCTTTAAAAAGAAAATGTTTCTACTGTTGGTTCAGTTTGATGTCAGCATGAGCCAATTTCCCTAATCTGGTCCTCTCAAGCACACAGCTCTGGCTATAACATATACAACAGATCATTCCACATACTGTTTAAAATTTCTGCACACGAGGGGCAGCCAATCAGAGGAAAGCTGGTTTAAAGGGAAGAGAAAGGAAATAGGACTGCTTGTTTCAGGCAGTGGGTGAATTGAGAAGCTCCATCATGGCCCGTATGGGATATATAATTACTTTAGGTAATCATGCAGAGCTGCTCTATTTGAGCCCAAGAATAAAAAGCAGGCCTGCAGTAAATGTAAAGAGCGTCCTCGGTATTATACCCATGCAAGTAGTGGCATGAGAGAGTTTTTGACAGATTCATGTGCTACAAGAAGACCTCAGTGAGCGTATTGGTTGTGTTTGTATCTTTTACCCATGTATCTTTGCAAAGCCAGTGACGAGTGAGGTTCCATAGCGAGCTTTAAATTCCAGAAAGCGGCTCCCATCTACCAGTCGACTGACTACCTGGGCAGAACAACAGACATAACCGACTACAGGTCACTGAGCCGCACCTCAGCATAAGAGCCACAAACTCATCAGACTGGAGAACTTTGTGCATTTGAGTCTGTCATGTTGTACCATCTTAACATCCAGGCTGTAGTTGTAACTCTTAGGGGCGAGCCCTAAAAGCTCTTCCAGACTGTGCAGTGGCTCCTCCTCCGCGTTCCTCTTCTTTGTCTCCTCCTCTTCCTCAGGCAGCAGGAAGTTGAGGGTTGATATAATGTTTCTAGTGTAATGAAAAGCCTCCTTCTCCTCCCAGGCAAAGTGGTCCACACAGCCACTCACTCTGGAACAAGACGGTAACTTGACACGTGATGATATGAACTAATACTTATGTTACTATTCAGGACTAGTTTGATTTACACACGTACTCAGCATGGAGCCTGGCCCCTCCCAGGTCCTCTGGCGTCACTTCCTCCCCAGTAGCAGCTTTCACAAGCGGCGGTCCGCCCAGGAATATGGTTCCTATTCTGTGCACCATTACAGCCTCCTCCGCCATAGTGGGGATGTAAGCTCCGCCCGCCGTGCATGACCCGCACACAACAGCTACCTTTAGGATGATCAATTTTCATATCAGAACTGCAATTTGAAATAGTAAAAAAAACAAACAAAAAAAAGTAAAAACAAAGAAAAACAATGAGAACTTAAAAATGGCCATTTGTTCTCTCTTCATTTTTAGACTGAAAAATTCTCTCTCTGCCTTTGGAGATTAGTTAATCCAAAATTTAAAATGCAATCAAGATCTACAGACATGGTGGCCCTAAAGGGGCACAACAGTTCAGAAATCACGAGAATGTTTTAGAAAACAAGTATTATGTTCTGTGTCCCTGCAAAGAGGTGCATACGAAACATTTTTAAAGCAAAGCGTGGCTTATAAACAGGAATGATAACCTGTGCAAAGACCAAAGCCTTCGAACTCACCTGGGGGATCTTCATGGCAGACATGATGGCTTCATTGTAAAACGTCCTTCCTCCATGATTCTTATCAGGAAAGATCTCTGACTGGACATTTGTACACAGATGAGACATAAGAAACGGAAACAGCGGTCAGTATAAATTTACTGGCATTCACTTACTCTAAAGGTAGAACCCTTGAGGGTATTAAATCGGAGATGTGCTCATGTGTGCCTGCTAACCTGCAGCGGCAGGAACGCTCCTCCAGAGTCGACCAGGTAGACGCAAGGCAGGCGATTTTTGATTGCTATTTCCTGCGCTCGCAGATGTTTCTTTACCGTGATAGGATACGATGTGCCTCCTTTCACTGTAGCATCACTGGCAACGAACACGCACCACAGGCCATTGATCCTGCCGATGCCTGAATGATGTTTGTACAGGCACACAAAAAATGCATAAAGTGTCACACACTGATCCCCCAAAATGTGGAGTAAACAGAAGACGGTATGAAATAAAGAAATGAAAAGAAGGTATTTAGCTGCGATCACACTAATCTGTAGTCGTTTCTGACCAGTCAGACAGCCGGCTGAAGGTATGTCCCCGTACGGAAGACCCAAACCAGCAAATGGTGACAGCTCCAGAAAGTCCTCGTCATCCAATAGGAGGCGAAGCCTGTCTCTGACCAGCAACTTCCTGTTTCTCTGAGTGTGTCTGGCTATGGCCCTCTCCCCTCCCCCTTCCATCACCTTCTGACTAAACTCTGTGTACCTAGTAAACGGAGATAACCAGGGATAATGAATGACAACATTTTGACAACAAGTGCAGATCTTGCGACACACCGTCACACGCAAACAAGCAGGGACCTTGTTTTGAGATTAAAAAATAAATAAACAAAAATCAATTGAATATGCACAGAGAGGAATAAGCGCAATAAAAACATTGAAATTTCATTTGAAAGCCCGCTGTACACTCTCGGATAAAGAGGAGAGGTACCAGCAAGCTTAATATGAGTGCACAGATCAAAAGTTAGCATTGATTATGATATTGGGGTGTATTAGTGCCCATGGAAGTCTGTGAAGGCACCATTAGTGCTAAACGATATATAGAGTTGTTGACACAACTTATGCATTGAAAAGCAAAAAGCTTTCTTTTTCCTAGACAAACATCTACTGATGAGAATGAGAAAACATCCTGATGTCATAATTAGTGTAATTGGTCTACTCAGTACCCCAGTGCTGAGTCATGAAATACAGTGATGTGCTGCCTTTGTGCTCAAACAAACTTACTGTTATTATTATTATCTCATCACCTTAACTTAATACGAGATCTCATTGAATCATGCAGGGGAAAATTCAACCGAGCACATTTGAACGACAAAGCTGAACTTTTAGCGGACGTGTGAGCAGAACCTACTTCTTATACCAGGCGTTGCTATTTCGGATGTTTGCTTCATAAATGTGTTTGTGGATGGGCAGAAGAGGCAGATCCAGCACAGGGAAGGCACTCGGCAGGGCTCTCCTCTTCCCTGCAACAGAGCTCTTATGGCAGACTAAATGCTGCCAGTGCCGCTCAACAAACCTGCAAGACAAGATGCAGGGGAAAAATTACTTAAATGCTTATTTGCAACATGACCAAAAAAAGAAGAGAGGACTGCAAAAAAAAAAAAAAAAAAAGATTGAGAAAATCTGTAGAGGTAATTATTGTCCAACAGTACATTGAAGAGTTCAAATTAGAGTTTTCTGTATGCAGTAGTGTTTAGGGGGGTTTATGCTACCAGAGGGGGCAAAGCTTTAATAGTAATAGTAGTTTGTTTACATCAGCTTAGATTTGCTTATTTAAGTTCTTGCTTTGTCAAGATGCATTTTAGACTAGCGTTCTGCTTTAGTTGTTTCTTATTGTCCACCAAGTGAGACAACGCTTGAGAGACCTTCATACATGTGGCCCTTCATTTAATCGATCTACTGTTTACTAAAGCCTTATCAGAAATGGGCTTGGTGTGTGGCAATCAAGAAGCCATTCTTAAGGAAGGAAAACAGAGAGGAAAGGCTGGGATGTACCAAATTACAGAAGAACTGTGCTAAAAGTCAGTGGCAACAGATCTCATGGAGTGATCCAAATCTGGATCCAAATTAAATTCTGGGATCAAATCGTTGTCAGTTTAAAAAATTATTAGGAAAAAAGGGGGAAGATTGTTGAAATATCTATTTCTAAGTTTCTACGAGTATGAACGAGGACTTTTCTGTTAATGAGCTTCCATAGTGGTTCTATGAAGTAAAGTCTTTATTTACACCGGAGGTCACTGCTGGCACTGTCAGCTCACAGGAGGGCCAAAGAACCAAAGAAATAAACAAGAAAACACCCAGAAATGTTTCCAAAAATAAAATGTCTTGTTTGGTTTTTTAAAATGTCAAATGTTGTATAAAAAGACAAAACTGCAAACGTGAACACACATTTTTTTTTCTTCTCACTCTCTTAACTATCTGAAGCCTTTCATTGAACTACCAAATAAACAAACTGGTACTCTGTGTGTGGCCAGACACGTGGCAGCACTTCAGCTATAATTCTGTTTGTATTTAACAAAATAAAAAGACACAAATGTACACATTAGACTTTGACACTCTCACTGAACTAACATAGCAAAAAACCCTCAACATGTTTGTACTCTGTTCGTATTGCCTTCATATTAAATTTTTTTTTGCTTTTTAAAGAATTTATTATTTTGTACTTATTTTAAAATTGCACTGAACAACAAATAAATCCTTCCCCCAAACAAACAAAGTAACTTCAAGGGCTAAATTGTACTATATTTCTTCACGTCAATAAGTAGGGATGACATGGGCTGCAAGTGGCCCGCGGGCCGCGAGTTTCAGCCCCTTGATTTACACTGAAACCTGACGCCAGACAGGTTTTCTATTGGATACTTTGCCAGAAACGATGAGGCTTTAAGCCACGTGCCTATATGCCCTTTGGCTGATATATACATATATCTATATATATCTAACATACATATACATATACACACACACACATACATATATATATATATATAGAGAGAGAGAGAGAGAGAGAGAGAGAGAGAGTATGTAGAGTATGTAGACTGGCTGTTTTGGAAGTTCTCAATGCAAAAGAATGAAAAGGCAATAAAAGAAGTCTGTAATATTTACGAATTTATTTAAACAGCAAAGTGCTGGTGAAGCGTTTAGCTCCTTGTGTCAACAGTTGTGTTTTTTAATCAGAAATAAACATATCATATAACGCAGTGTAACGTACCCACACAGCTCAGCAGTTGTAAAGTGTGCCAAAGGTCACTCTGCTGATAATTGACAGTTGAAGGACATATAAAGACCTCTTACCTTGAACTGTAGCGATGCATATCTGTCATACAAATAAATCGCAGCGTATTTAGTTTATCGTAAGTGCATCGCCAATGAGAACCAAACAGAAAGTCACCCCGCCTCCAGATGCTTCTTCTTCTTCTTCTGCTTCCTCGCGGTACGTAGTAGTGTGACGCATTTCCGCCACCAACTGCTACGGAGTTTGAATTAGACGCTAATGCTGCGAGCCACTTCCACTCCACTGTAATTCAGAGGCAAAAATGTACCTTCTTCTCTCTTTCAAAGCTTTTGTTTCTTATTATTTTGCAGGTGTAAAAATATCCTGCGGTATTATTAAAAACTCCCCCAGCAGCAACCATAATCACTACTTTTTACCTTAACGCTGCTGAAGTAGGTTTATGACTAGACATGGCCAACTTGTTTTGCCTATTGCCTTAGCAGTGTTTAATTTATGGTGCAAGGCCGCTAAAACCTTTCATATTATATTAAATAACTTGTTGCTTTTGCTGATCTTAAATATTTGGGCAAAGAAACAGTTTTCACTTTAGGCTCTGGAGAATGATGTT